>JAPKLW010002471.1:48098-84620 GCA_026898455.1 Plectranthus barbatus
CGCTTAGCAGTCAGCAGAATGAAGATAGCGGAATGCTGAAGGAGTCAACATTTGCTACTACAGTAAGAAGATAGCAGACAAATGCTAGAAGGACAATTGCCAAAGTAAAGGAAAGACTGCTAAGAGTATTTACTCAGCAGTCAGCAGTCAAGATTTAACAGAATGCTAAAAGATGTTAGCATTCACTGCTAAAGAGATTGCTAGAGGCCATAGCAATCAGAAGCCAAGATATCAAGTGATAGCAGAATGCTGAAGGAGTCAGCATCCACTAGTACTTAGCATATTTCTAGAAGAGCTCAGCAAACAAAAGACTTAACAGAATGCTAATAAGAGCTCAACAATCAAAAGGCTTAGCAGAGTATTCCCAGCACTCTTCGATAGAATACCTAGCAAAGGAATACTTAGCAACGACTTGCTAAAGATGCCCGTTCTGACAGAAGGTACAACAAAGGACGAAAGCTTTACCCGAAGTAGGTAAAAAGCGACTGTACCATGCCGAAAAGGAAGAAAAAGCTAGTAACTATTTTGAACGAAGAAGATTGTTGTGTCTAACGGGTCTGAAAATTCAAAGTTTGAATCTCCAGATATAAAAGAGAAGTCCACCAGAGAGAGACACAACGACTACTACTGCTTGCATTCAAACACTTGAACAATCGAAAAAAGCAAACATAGATTCCTTAGATAAAAGCGAACAAAGCAAAAGAGAGTGTAGTCAGTTGAGAGCCCTCTTAAAGAGAAGTATTCAAAGCTCTCAACAAACATAGTGTCCCCCATTGAATATCTGACACTATCTTTAAGAGATTCCTTGACTTTGTTCAAGAATCCAATCATTGGGATACCTTCCATACAAGGAAGCATCCAGCAGTCACATCTCTGAAAAGGGATTGACTCCGACGGGCTATTGCTAAAACCATACAAAGTTCAGGAGAGAACTATAAAACCTCCATTACAGCGAAGGACAAGTTTTACGAAGGTGCGCCATTGACTTAGTTTTAGCTGCTGCCGAAGAGATTGAAGCATCGGAGGATAGCCTTGTAGTGGCTAGGTCGAAATCTCACTACCTGCTACAAGTGATAGGAGATTCCTTGTACTTCGAATATCTTTTTAGTGAAATTCTCGACTGAGGAGTGGATGTAGATCTTTAAGATCGAACCACTATAAATCTTGTGTGTTCTTTACTGTTTGATTGTGGTGATTTGAAACCTAGCAATGACTGTTGCTAGAGTATCTATTTGTAAGAAACCCTAAAAACAATCTTGAGCTAAACATTTTGACAAGAACTTAAGTGCAAGATAATCATTAGTCTTTCGCTGCATTCGTGTGTTAGTTGTTTGCTATTCACCACGATGACTCTGATCTGGGACTGACAACTTTGATGTGGACGTCTGTCCGGAAGATCTGAAAGCTTGGTAAGGCTTTTGAGGCCTTCTCTTGAACTCCCTTTTTGCGAAAAAGGCAGCATCTACTTCTAGATGCGTGCTGACACTTCGCACTGCTTCATTTCTGTTCACCATTTGAATATCCCATTTGTGGGCTTGAAGCTGGGCGAACACGTCCTTTATCGTCATTTGGGAGAGATTCTTCTCCTTCAAGCTGGTGGCTTTGACGAACCAATCCTCCTTGGACATCTTGGAGAGAGTTTTTGCATTCATATCAACAATTTCATATGTTCTCCCCAATTTTTTCAGCTCGCAGATTATAGCATTGAATCCGGCTTCCATTGATTTGGCATTTTCAGCAGGAAGTATTTGAAAAGATTCATACTTATCCACACAGTTTTGAAGCTTATTTTGCTTCACCTGAGCTGTTTCTTGACTAAGTGAGCCAAGAAATTTGCACATCTTTTTGGCGTTGTTGTGCTCTAAGGCTTCAACAACCAGTGGCACTGGTAAAGATTGTAAGATGAGCTCCATGGCCACTGCATCCAACAAAAAACGAACTCTGTCGTCGTTTGTCCATTCTGCATAAGGCTTCTCCACTATCTTTTGACCTTTTGCGCCTACGAGCTAAGTATTCACCTTAGTGATCTTTATTGGTCTGGTAAATAGAACCTCTGCCATTTCTGGATGGACATTCTTCAGCATGATCAACGAGCATTTCTTCCATATCTCAAAATCTTCTGATGAGTACTTTGGAAGCTTTGTAATCTGAGCCATCTCTGTGTTCCTAAGCATAAACACACAAAATAGAAACCAGGTGCATAAAAACAGAGATCTGGTTCTAAGTGACTCAATACAACCGTAGTGTGTAAGAACCTTGGCGCGTGATACCACTAGTTGGTCCCGAAATCAGAGTGCAAATTGTGCAGCGGAAGGTTTTTGTAAGCAGCAGAAGTGAAGATAAGGACAAGCACTGATTCGTTCGAACACAGTAAAGTCAATTTTGTGCGTAGTCAGTTTAAGCTTAAGTCTCTGTTTCTTCTTAAGTCTGTTTCACAGTGTATATTCTTCAATACTTGGACAAGTATTGAAAGTTTTAAATAGTCAGTTTGTGAAAAACAGAAAAATAGAGCAAGTAGAAAGAATGCAGTAAAGCAACACAAAGAGAATTATAGTGGTTCAGATTTTAATATCCTACATCCACTCTTCAGACCCAAGGTTTGGATAATTCACTAAGTAAATACAAGCCTCCTTACGATCTATACACAGTCCGTGGCACCTCCGTCCTCCGGTCAGCTGTAGCACTCACCTAGGAACTCCTTGTAGACTCAGTCTTCAGGTTGAAGTGGGGACGCACTGATGCGGCTAAAAGTTCAATCAAAATTAAACTCCTAGCTACACAAGAATAAAATTTGTCAAATCCAGGTCCTTCTTCCCTTCGCCCGCTAGATTACCGGGATACTATAGCAAAGTCTAATAGCTAGGTAAGATAAAATCGTTGAGTTATTTCTATCAATCTAGGCATTCAATTTAAACCTATCCTAACAACATATAACAAATAATGAATTAAACCAACAATTAACATTCAATCTCAATCAATCAAATCAATTCTCTCCACACTTTGGTAAACCAAAACAAACAAATACTCAAATGAGATAGATAGGATGTTGAAATAAACGTAGATGTAATCCAATTAGGTTAATCATTGATGTAAACACATTTTAATCCCTAGGAGATTGAGCAATCGACCCTACACTCGGTAACCCCTTGTCACGGCGAGCTAACGGTTGATGATGCTAAGACTTGCAAACAGCTACGTTATTAAGCCCTAGACCACTCCAAATAGAACGTCAATTATTGCCCTACGACCTAGCACCGCACATGGATTGGAACTAAAATTGTATGAATCTACACTATTCACGACGATTCCGCCCGCGTGTTGGCTGCAGCGTTCACGTCAACTACCTCCTAAGTTGGCTATTACCTACACCTAAGAGGTAAGGAACAAGTTCTAGTGCAATTCAAGCTCTCAAAGGAAAGTAAACAAACAATTATCAACCTTAATTTTCATGCATCCTTGTTCAAATCAACATCCAAATTGAATTAAAGCATCATACCTCTCAATTGTAACAATACAAAGTTGAAATCAAATACATCCATTACAATTGATAAGTAGAAAGTGGAATCTTCCCCAATTGGATTTGTTAGGTCTTGATCTACCCCCTTGGATCTACAATTCTCCTCCAAGGATTGATGAATTTAGCTCCTTGATACTCTAGGATTGAAATGGAATCGTGATGGAAATTGGAATATAGGGGAACTCCTAACTAGATCTAATGTAAAAATGGCAAAAGTTTTCCAAATAACTGAATTTCCCCCTTTTATAGACGAGCAAACAGGGCCTCGGATCGCCCGGTTAAAGTATGGCTCGCCCGGTCGAAGCAGGAAACCGCCAAATTGCTGGAAATCTCGGTCTGGCTTGCCCGGTGACCGAGCCATCTCTCTGTTGGCAAGGCTCGGGCGAGCAGACTCAGCTCGGCCGGTCGAGCTCTCTGTCCAGCTTGGCTCAGCCGGTCCTGCTTGGCTCGGCCGGTCGAGCTCTCTGTCCAGCTTGGCTCGGCCGGTCCTGCTCCGCTCGGCCGGTCGATGCCTCCAAACTCCAAACTCGTGCGATTTTCCTCCAAAACTCTACCAAAAATGCTAGTTTATGCTCAAAACCTATCCTACAACATTCAAAACACAAAAACACGAAAACACAACAAAAGAACAACAAAAACATATGATATGAGAGTAAAATGGCCACAAACATGCACGCTCACACATCGAAAAATAGGTCATTTTACGCACATATCATAATCCCCCAAACTTGAACCTTTGATTGTCCTCAATCAAAACAAAGTAAAGCCAGTAATCTACCTTGTGCAATACCTCATAGCTCATCAAGATCATCTTAGCATGTTCAAGTAAAATGAGATTATCACCTAACTTTATAACAAGGTTAATGCTAAGGACATGCACCACTCATCAATAATGGATACAAGAAATGAAAGCACTCCCTCACGTGTTTAGGGAAGATGAGATTCACACAATCACAAGATATCGAGCTTGATTTCCATAGGCTTGCATCCATTCTCACCACTATACTACAACGAGTTAGTTTCTAGAATCAAAAAGGTCTTTTCACGGGTTGTAACGTGGCTAACTAAAAGGTGGGTGGTTTTGGGCCAAAGTGACTAAACTTCTTAATTTCCCAAAACCCCCAAACTTGTTCTTTTCGAACCACTACAAACCCCGAGGCTTTTTCATTTCACAACACACACTTTTTTTTTCTTTTTTTTTCTTTTCTCTTTTCTTTTCGTTTTCATCATTTTTCAATTGCACCATCATTCATTCATTTTGTCGGTGCCTCTCTTTTTTTTTTTTCAAACACTTGCACCAAAAATTTCGTTGGTGCTACATTTTCTAGGATTCAAACCAATCCTTTATTCCATATCTTTCATGCCTCAACATTTCCCATCAATACAAATTCAATCAATTCCCAACCCAACTCTCATCACCGTATTCACCCTCATACACTCTTTCCCCCCAAACTTGATCCTAATTATATCAAAGAAGATTCACCAATAAAGCTCAATCACGGGGGTCAAAGATATGAAAGGCAAAATAATTATAACAACCTCCTTATACTCCCGGTGTGAAAGGTAGGACTAAGAATCGATGGCCTAAGATCATTTTCTAGTTACACACTCATGCCAATAGATAGAGAACGGATGCAAGTTCTAGATCTTGTACTCTCAATCTTGCCACTCACAAACAATATAGATATGACAATATCATGGCTCAAACCTCACAGCTTTTTGTCAAGTCCTATGCATTAACCACATACAAAACTTGGCAATTCAAAAGTTAAACTTAAAACATGCTTCGAAAACCAGATTCTGCCCTATCATTCGTTGAGGTAAACATCAAACTTCACTAAGTTAATCATGATTAAATCTCAAGCCTCATTTGGGTTCATCACACACACACAAGCACACAACAATCCTAACAATAATCTACATGCCATAAAACGATTATAATGAAACTAATTGGTAGGAAGAATGATAGAAAGCGTTACCCATCAGTAGGCACGATCACCGCTCTCCAGTCCTTATTTGCACCTACTACAAATCAACACAAACACCACCAAACTATTGAGCATAAACAAGCCAATTGAGTTCTCATTTCCACCGACTTCCACAAACCAAACATCAACAAAAATAAAGCAATATCCACTAGCTCCACCATTCATACCAAACCATTACAAATCCACAACCAATACAAGATAGGAAGTATTATAACATGCAAGCTCGCAAAATATTCCATCAACACATCATATTAAACCATTAAAATCACCATCCAAATCCACATCCAACATTCAAAACCAAAGTAAAGGTAAATCAATATCCTTATATAACCCCATCGAAGATCAAATCATTATTCAATACTAAACTAACTACTCCAGAAAGCATTGTAAAGATAAAGAGATAGAGGAGAGAATGAACCAGAGCACCGACTTTTGGCACTTCCCCCCAAACTTAGTCAAGTTAGACTAAGTTTGTCAAAAAGGTAGGCGGTGCGTCATTGCTCTTCCCTATCCTGCTGCTGCTGGCAGCCACGACGAGATTGGTATGGAATGGGAACTCGGCGCTGCAGCTCACGGACATCCTCTTGAATCGAATCCACTCTCCGGTCGAGGCTGTCAAAGCGAGAAGCCAAGGAAGTATCAAGACCCTGCAAAGATGAAGACAAAGAATCCATAGTGGCATTAGTCCGCCGCAACATCGAAAACATCTGCTGCTGCCAATCCACCATCGGAGTCTGCTGGGGCTGCGGAGGTGCACGGGTGCTCAGACCAACGCCCTCTGCTCTGCCCATCTCTCTCAACTGTGCCAACGACTTGCCGGTTCGCCAAACTCTTGTGTTTAGCAAATTCCTCATCGTCAAATTCCTTTGGGCGACCACTCGAAGAAGAAGACTCACCTCGCGCTCGTTTGCTAGCCATAATCAAAATTGAAGGTTGAGATATGAACAAATCTAAGCAATATGATATTAGAGAAAATTAGAGAAGAGAAATTTCGACCGATAAGAAGATGGGGCAAAATGGGGGTCGGCCGATATTTAAATCCCGCGCGCCGCTCGGCCGAGCAGCAGATGGCTCGACTGAGCGAGGCCTCTGTCCGGGCTGCTTCTGTGCGTGCGCTCGAGCTCGGCCGAGCCTGCCTCGCTCGGTCGAGCGAGGCCTCTGTCCGCAGTCCTGTTTCCTGGCACGGTTGAGCTCAGCCGAGCCTGCCTTGCTCGGCCGAGCGAAACCCCCTTCTCGATTCTTTTTCGAACTCATTCCTGCACTATCCCGGTCACTTTGCCTCAATCATTTCTGCTCTTTAATCACAATGCCAATCAAACTTGTAAATCCACAAGCAATTAAGAATCCTCAAATAAACACTAAACAACATTATTCAACCAAATTGAAAAACTAACAAGTATTCAAACATGAAAATTAACAAAATTAAAAACCATTGGGTTGCCTCCCAACAAGCGCTTTTTTAACATCGATAGCTCGACGACCATACCTCCCAATCAATCATGATCAAACGGTGTTGATCCCGAACTCATACCTCGACTTATCTCCACGTGATCCTTCGGGAAGAATAGCTTTCTTCTTGCACTTCGAGGCTGATCCGTAGCCACTCGAGCCTTCTTTGTCCGACTTTGATCGTATTCATCTAAATCTCCCGGATCATGTTTTTCTTCATTATCATCCCCCATGAGGTCTAATCCCGGGTCGAGCATGTCCTTTAACCTTTTTTTCTATCAACTTTCTCCTCTTCAAACTCATGCAAACACTTTGGAGGTAGGGAAAAGACAACCTCTTTTCCACAACAACGGAAAGTGAGCTCCCCCTGTTTCATGTCGAAGAGTGCATCGGCTGTATGCAAGAAAGGCCTTCCAAAAATCAATTGAATGCCACCCTTGTTCTTCATGTCCACCACGAGAAAGTCTCCCGGAAATGTGAATGTCAAGACCTCCACAAGCACGTCTTCAACTACTCCACAGGGACAAAAGAGAGCATGATTTTCCAATTGTAAAACTTGACTTGTAGGTTTAAGATTTCCAACCTCCAACTCTTTGTACAAGTCCCATGACATTATATTCACACTAGCACCAGAGTCACACAAAGCTTTCTCAACTATCACATCTCCAATTTTGCGACCAATGACAAAACCACCCGGATCCTCCTTCTTGCTAGCTATGCTCTTTTCTTCATATTCATTACTTCCCGATTCATTTGGTTCACCATCCGAGATTACCTCAACTCCAACAAGTTCATCCAACATGGGTACACGTTCAATCTCTTCCGGTAGTGGCATCTCTATATCTCCTTTCTTCACATAATCAAAGAAATGCACATTTTCAGGATGTTCTTCTTTCTTTTCTTCCACATTCTCTACTTCCAACTCCTTTCCATCTTCCTTCACTATACTCCCTTCTTCTTCGATCTCCACACTTTCCACTTTTGGAGTCATGACCTCCAATTTCTCATTCATTCTATCTTCACCATCAATCATATATCAACTTTTCTTTTGTACAACTTCCGTGTCGCTTGGAAATTTCCCAGCTTGGTGTTTGCCACTTAACTGTTTGGCGATTGAGGAAATTTGCAGCTGGATCTCCGCGAACATCCCGTCATACTTCTCAAAGCGCTTATCAATCTCTTCACTTGGATTTCTCCTCATCTCTTGATTCACATATCTACTACCTCTCCCAGCATATCCTCCTTGGCTACTACTCCCTCCTCCTTCCAATTTCATTTGAGGATTGAGAGCGTTGTTAGGATTTGCATAAGAGAAGTTGGGGTGAAACCGGTTGGATGGATGATAGTACATATTTCCCTGAGGGTTGTATTGAGGTCGATTGTTATACCCCATTCTTTGATTGACGAAATTCACATTCTCCGGATAAGCATTCTCAGGCTTAAGTATCATCATATCCTCTTTTCTACTCCCCGAAGTAGATAACATGTCAAGCTTTCTTTGCATGACAGCGATTTGTTCTTTGAAATCCTCAGTCTCATTAGCATCATTTACCGACTTCACCGGTCTATAATCTTTCCATTCCCTTGGCCATTGGAAACAATTTTCGGCCATCTTCTCAATTGTCTTCCAAGCGTCTTCCTCTTCTTGATCGAGGAATGCACCTCCCGATGAAGCATCCATCATGACTTTGGTATCATAATTCAATCCCCCATAGAATTGGCAAATTTGTTGACTCTGGGAAAGACCATGTCTAGGACACTTGCGTAGAAGCTCTCAGAATCGATCCCAGGCTTCATAAAGAGGTTCATCGTACCTTTGCCCAAACGATGTTATATCAGCCCTTCTCTTCAAAGTCAAACTTGGTGGAAAAAACTTGAATAGAAACTTTTCTCTTAATTCTTCCCAAGTGGCAATATTTGACTTGTCTAAACCTTCGAACCAATTCCTCGCCGAGTCTCTCAAGGAAAATGAGAATAACCGCAGCCGTATTTGATCTTGGGGAACTTGGTTGATCTTTATGGTATCTGTGATCTCCAAAAATCGAGATATATGAACATTCGGATCCTCGGTTGCATGTCCCCCAAACTGATTGTTCTGTATCATTTGGACCAACTGTGGTTTTATCTCAAATTGCGTGGCATTTACTCCTAACCGAAAACCTCCAGTCATCGGTTCCCCTTGAGGTCGGAAAAGGTTTTGAAGTGGTCTACAAGGACCATTCCTCTCATTTAGTATAGCCTTCATCAACTCAATCTGTCTTTCTAACTCTCCAATCCTAACTGTATCCTCTCCTTGGTTAGCCATTTCCAAATCAATCTCAATATTTCCTTGCCTTTGTTGTAATTTCCTCTCCAAAAGCTCACGAGCTTTTGACCTCGTGATCATAAACAACCTACAAAATCCACAAAAGAAACCAATTACCAAACCAAAACAACTTGATCAAACAAAGGAAAAAACAACTATCAAACAATAAGCAAAAAGCAAAAAGTTCACACAAGCAATAACACGAACACCTAGCCTACAAGCTTCACTTTTCCCCCAATACCTAGCAACCTACTAAATAAAGTCCCCGGCAACGGCGCCAAAACTTGATGCGGCTAAAAGTTCAATCAAAATTAAACTCCTAGCTACACAAGAATAAAATTTGTCAAATCCAGGTCCTTCTTCCCTTCGCCCGCTAGATTACCAGGATACTATAGCAAAGTCTAATAGCTAGGTAAGATAAAATCGTTGAGTTATTTCTATCAATCTAGGCATTCAATTTAAACCTATGCTAACAACGTATAACAAATAATGAATTAAACCAACAATTAACATTCAATCTCAATCAATCAAATCAATTCTCTCCACACTTTGGTAAACCAAAACAAACAAATACTCAAATGAGGTAGATAGGATGTTGAAATAAACGTAGATGTAATCCAATTAGGTTAATCATTGATGTAAACACATTTTAATCCCTAGGAGATTGAGCAATCGACCCTACACTCGTTAACCCCTTGTCACGGCGAGCTAACGGTTGATGATGCTAAGACTTGCAAACAGCTACGTTATTAAGCCCTAGACCACTCCAAATAGAATGTCAATTATTGCCCTACGACCTAGCACCGCACATGGATTGGAACTAAAATCGTATGAATCTACACTATTCACGACGATTCCGCCCGCGTGTTGGCTACAACGTTCACGTCAACTACCTCCTAAGTTGGCTATTACCTACACCTAAGAGGTAAGGAACAAGTTCTAGTGCAATTCAAGCTCTCAAAGGAAAGTAAACAAACAATTATCAACCTTAATTTTCATGCATCCTTGTTCAAATCAACATCCAAATTGAATTAGAGCATCATACCTCTCAATTGTAACAATACAAAGTTGAAATCAAATACATCCATTACAATTGATAAGTAGAAAGTGGAATCTTCCCCAATTGGATTTGTTAGGTCTTGATCTACCCCCTTGGATCTTCAATTCTCCTCCAAGGATTGATGAATTTAGCTCCTTGATACTCTAGGATTGAGATGGAATCGTGATGGAAATTGGAATATAGGGGAACTCCTAACTAGATCTAATGTAAAAATGGCAAAAGTTTTCCAAATAACTGAATTTCCCCCTTTTATAGACGAGCAAACAGGGCCTCGGATCGCCCGATCAAAGTATGGCTCGCCCGGTTGAAGCTGGAAACCGCCAAATTGCTGGAAATCTCGGTCTGGCTCGCCCGGTGACCGAGCCATCTCTCTGTTGGCAAGGCTCGGGCGAGCAGACTCAGCTCGGCCGGTCGAGCTCTCTGTCCAGCTTGGCTCAGCCGGTCCTGCTTGGCTCGGCCGGTCGAGCTCTCTGTCCAGCTTGGCTCGGCCGGTCCTGCTCCGCTCGGCCGGTCGATGCCTCCAAACTCCAAACTCGTGCGATTTTCCTCCAAAACTCCACCAAAAATGCTAGTTTATGCTCAAAACCTATCCTACAACATTCAAAACACAAAAATACGAAAACACAACAAAAGAACAACAAAAACATATGATATGAGAGTAAAATGGCCGCAAACTTGCACGCTCACACATCGAAAAATAGGTCAATTTACGCACATATCACGCACCCCGCAGCCTCCTTCCTGGTGGGTGGATGTTTACTAATTCTTCCCAGAATGGTTGGATGTTTAAAGATTCTTCCCAGAACTCAGGTGGCTGGCATACGCCCGTGAGAATCAGAATTCCATACTAGGAAACTGACTGCCATAAATATATCTCAGAAAAATATATTCACCAAATAGAGCTTTAGCTTAAAGCTTCAGCCTCGTGCTTGGAGAAGATAGCACGGAGGGTTACTTGAGTCGGACTCAAGTCTCGTGTTAAGAACACGGAAAACTCAGAGAGAGTTTTAGTGGGAGAGATGACCTGAATATGCCCTTTGTCTCTTTAGACTAGTAGATTTTTAATTATGTCCAGGTAACCTGTTAAGGTTGAGAGGGCAGGTCTTTATATAGAGAGGAGAGCTTATGACAATTTGAATTTCTATCCGTTAGACACATAAATTCAGACCTTAGACTCATGGATTATATTTTCCAATCGTAGCCCATGCCTAAGGTCTCCTTTCTGCTCTGCCCATTGTCAGTGTACTATACACGAACTTTATGTTAGACTCCTTCACAGCCCGAGGAACCCAGTTTGGATAACCTCGTACTGACTTAGGCATTTACAAATGCCAGAGTCTGACTAAGACTTCTTATACTAACTTCTGAGAGTCAGTATAGCTTAGCCCTCATACTGACTTCCCACGGTCAGTATGGTAAATCCTCATACTGACTTTCCATAGTCAGTATGGGAAACACCCTCATACTAATTTCTCTGGATCAATATGGAAATCCCTTAAACTGACTTCTCCTTAGTCAGTTTGTGAAAGCCCTCATACTGACTTCTCTTTGTCATTATAGATATACCTAAAATTGAGTGCTCTAACTCATTTTTTTTGTTAAAGCAGGGCGTGATGATAGTCAGTTCTCGAGCATTCTCCATTGCTCGATCTTTAGCCTAAGTTCTGTTACAACTCGATCGATTCTATGCAAGGATTACAATTTTGAACTCTAGAAACTGAAAAAACTGATTAAGATGGCTTACATTCTTTGACCCACCAAAACATCAAAAGTAAGGAAGGATTTCTCTAACAAAAATCCTAACATATATGTAGTTGAAGCAATTAGCCCGTAAACTTACAGTTTTTAAGCTTGCAAATATGCATTGACTAAGCCTGTAAATTTGCTTCATACAACTAACTCATTGTTTCTTATCTACATGTAAACTTGGTATATTTTAAGATATTGCAAGGAATTAGTTAATATATTGCATCTATTTTTTATTAATAATGCAACTTTCAACAAAGTATAAATATTGTTATAATTTTGTGTTAATACTTTTATAATAATGAAATATTGCAAGCTATATAATGCATTATTTCACATAAAATAATGCAACATTATGTGATAGATAATTTGAAATCACAAAATAAATTGCTTAAATTAGAAAATTGTGAAGAAAATGAAATTAATTTTCAAATACAATAATTAAGAGAACTAATCCCATAAAATTAGGAAGCAAATATAATATAATTTTGAAATGTAGTATTTTAGAAATCAAATTTCATAAAATTAGGGGTGAAAATCATGCATATATAATTATAATTTTTTAAAAAAACTCGCCGTAATGCAATTTCTTTCTCTTAATAATGCAACTTTTTTCTCTTAATAATGCAGCGAATATGATTAAATTTTAAAAATTAATGTAGTTGGTAGGTTAATATTTAAAAAATTGTAAATCGTGCAACTAACCCATGTAATTCGGTAAACAAAAATGCGGGAATATTTAATTATTTGTTCAAAGACATTATTATCCTTATATGCAACTTTTTTATCTCATTTACTGGATCAATTTTTTTTAATGGAATTATTTAGCGCGTTCATTTGAATAATCAATGATCCACATTTGGTCTTATTTCACGTGTGAAAGGTGGTTGCCATTATAACGTGCCCGTATATATATATATATATATATATATATATATATATATAGGAGGGATCATGTAAAAAAAATCCCCATGTGAGAAAAAAGAATGAATTATGTCCATCAGATCTAAAAAAATCAATGATTGATATTGAATCAAGCAACAACTAAAACACAATCAAGCAACATTGCAATCAAGCAACGATCTGAATACAATCAAGCAATGTCGTAAATGCAATCAAGCATCTTTCTCACTTTTTCACGTTAAGAGTTTTCTCACCGGATCCGCTCCCTATATATATATTGTGACAACCACCTTTTAGATGTGAAATAAGACCTAATCTGGATCATTGATTAAATGTATGAACGCACAAGATCATTTCTTTTTAAAAAAAAATCGATGCAGCAAAAGAGTTAAAAACTTGCATATAAGGATATTAGTGTCTTTATACATTAAATTAAATATTCCCACATATTTTCCTACCGAATTTAATGGGATGTGGTTGCATGATTGAATATTTTTAAATTTTTAACCTAGCAACCACATTATTCCGTGATTGAAAAAGTTACATTATTTTGAGATAAATGTTGCAGTTTGTTGAAGAAAAAGTTGCAATATTTGGTAGGTTTCTTTTTTGTGACTAGAATTATATATGGACGATTATTTTGCCTAATTTCATGGGATTTCATTCCTAAAATACTATATTTTAAAATTAACTTTTACTTCCTTCCTAGTTTTATGGGATTGTATCTCTAAATTATCGCATCTCAAGATTAATTTTCATTTTCTTTATGATTTCAAGTTTTAAGCAATTTAAAAGGTTAATAAATAAAAGTTGACTTATTTATCAATAAAAATACATTTTTTATATAATTGAAAGCATGAACAATCCTATAACTATTTATATATAAAAATGCAAATATACATGCGTAAAAAAGCATATTTCTACACAATAATAATTTTTGTTTACGTTAGAAAGAAGGAACTCTTTATGCAAATTCAAATTAGCTACTGCAACTATTATATTGTTATAATGTACATTTACAGGCCTAAAATCTGCAATAATTCAAAATAGAGAAAGTTAATATTAAAAAATTCTTTATGTGAATAGGAATTAGCAGAGTACTGCAACTATTATATCGTTATACTGTCGTTTACAGGCATAAAATCTGCAATAAATCAAAATAGAAAAAAATTTGAAAAATAATTAATATTAATAAAACTCTTCATGTGAATTCAAATTATCAGAATACTGCAACTATTATATGGTTATACTTCACATTTACAGGCGCAAAATCTGCAATAATTCAGAATAGAAAAAATTTTGAAAAATAATTAATATTAACAAAACTCTTTATGTGAATTCAAATTATCATAGTACTGCAACTATTATATCATTATACTGTACATTTACAGGCGTAAAATCTGCAATAATTCAAAACTAAAAAGTTTTGAAAATTGTTAATATTAAAAAGAACCAAAAGGATCGTCGGCAGTCAGCAGAAATCACAGAACGCTGAAGACATGAAGCCAAAGTAAAATCGCTGGACCAGAAGATTTGGTGGGGTAAAGGTCAAGAATGTTGCAAGAACATAATCCCCAAACGATGTATTCTAGGTCTCATCACCACAGCCGTCAGTCACTTCGTTATCACCATCGTTTCCCAAAAACTTGATAAAAACTCATTCTATATAGGAAACAAAATTATATGCTATTGGAAAGAAAGAGTACCGTGACCATCATCAAAAGTTTCCATGGCTATAAAAAATGAGTATTTTAGTAACAAGGTGAGTAGGCTGCGGGAACAAGAAGCAATTGTTAAAAACCACAATTATATTTTCATCGTGATTGTGTTTGTCAAACAAAAATGGATGCTTATACATAAGAAGAAAAAAAGATATGGAAATTGAATGAAATTAGGGGGCTGTTATTAAAATATTTCAAGTGTATAATTACATTACCAACTTTGCCCTCTAATTATAATAAAAAAGGCAAATAAATTTAAATAAATAAAATTTAAGATTTAATCTTAGCCATTAATTTTATTAAATCAAGGGTTGATTGGTAGTTCTTATCTCTCATCTAAGGGGTGGTTCACATATGATTACAACTCTATATATATATATAGGGGTGCATTCTAGGCTGAACTCATCTTCCTGAATGAACTATGAACTTTCATTGTTGTGTGTGTAATTGATCATTATTGTATGTATAATATCTCATTGCAGTATCATATACACTACAATGATCATTGTTGTGTGTTTAATTGATCATTGTAGTTTATATGATAGTTCATTATAATACTTAATTATGATACTTCATTGTTGTGTGTGTAATTGATCATTGTAGTGTATATGATACTGTAATGAGATATTATACATACAATAATGATCAATTACACACACAACAATGAAAGTTCATAGTTTATTCAGAAAGATGAGTTCAGCCTAGAATGCACCCCATATATATATATATATATATATTACTTAATTAAACATTACAATATATTGAGTAATTTCGCAGTTCCATTCAGAATATTATCATTATTAAACTTGAAAGGATTCCGAAATGATGATATATATATTTTAAGATTTTAATCGTATATTAAAATAAAAAAAATGCCTCATTATTTTAAGTAGGGGTGGCAATTTGTGCAAATTGGATCCTTATCGTGTCAATCCGTTATCGATCCGATCCGTTAAGGTCAAATTCATATCCGATCCGTTAAGAAAAATTAAAATTTGTATCCATATCCGATCCGTTAAGCTCAAATCCGTATCCGCATGAAATCGATCCGTATCCGTTAAGGATCCAATAAGTATCCAATCCGAATGATCCGTTATGTATCCGATCCGATAAAGATCCGATAAGAATCCAAATCGGATTAATTCAATAAGAATTTGTTTCAATAAACACAATTATAATCCAATAAAAATTTGATAAGATAATACAAAATATTCATATTTGATTGTTCAAATAATGTGTTTGATAAATAAATAAAACTGCAACTTCATTTGAAACTAAAATCCTCAATCAAATATCCGAAGATACATAGATAAATCTAAAAGGGTGATTCTAAACACAGCCACCATTTTTCTCAACATAGCCCCCTATTTTATAAAATAATTAAATTATTATGTGATGTTACAAATTTATCCCATAACCCTTAAATTAAAATTTCAATTATAAATCTTTTTTTATAAAAACTTATTTACCCCTGTAACCCTAAAATCACTGTAGCCCCTAAAAACAAACGAAATTAAAATACAATTGTGATTTTTTCTTCCTTCTTATCCCCTTTTTTCACTGGAGCTATTAAATACGGAAGCCATGAACAGGTGGGCTGAGACAGTTCATATCTATTTTGATCTTTGATATATCGATTGCGGGTTTCCGTCAAATTTTAAGTTGGGTTTGACATTTTTGTTTGATGAATTTGGGAATTATACAAATCAGTCATAGAAATTTCTCTTCCCTTTAGAAACTTGGAGCTAGAGAAGATAATGATTACTTGAATAGATGGTGGCCGGCGGTTTTTGGTAATCAGATTATAAATATGTATGGGTTAAAGTGTTGATGACATCTTTCTCTTTCTTCACTCATGGAATGAGGGTTATTCAAATTAGGAGAATATGAAAAATTTTGATAATCAACATTTGGAAATTGTTGTGAATTTTGGTAGTTTGAATAGTTTTGGGAGAATGGATAATCTTGTTGGCTTGGATAACTTTGGGAAGAGAAGAAGTAATTGGGATCATTTGGATCCATAACAAGATATCAAAATGAAGAAATACTAGAGAAAATAGAAGTTTTGGTTGTGAATGAAAATGTATCAATATTAGGTTCATTTTATAGAGAAAAAAAAATTATGAATTTTGGTATAATTTTTTTTTTTTTTTTTATAAATTATTTTGTGTATTTATCCAAAAAATACGAGTATCCAATCACATGCTGCCAAGTGGCAGCATGTGAGAGGATGACACTATAGATTGGCCGACAGCAACGGAGTCATGACACTCCTTCCTTTTCCTTTCATTTTACAATTTCTTTAATTCAGTTTATTAATAAAATATTGATGACATTGTGGCAAATGTCATTGCTGCGCGCAGTCTGAATGACAGTGAGATCTAGCAAATAAGATAACACGTTTCGCATCTTCACTTTTTTTCTAGGGGAGGAAAGTAGAAGAAGGAGGAGAAGGGGAAAGAAATGGATACGTTGTTTTTAGGGGTTGAGAAAATGTTAGAGGCTATATTTTATAAATGAAAGTTTAATTTAGTGGCTATAAGGGTTAACATGTAATATTACATAATAATTTAATTTTTTTTTAAATAAGGGACTATGTTGAGAAAAATGGTAGTTGTATTTAGAATTACCCAATCTAAAATTCCAATTCTAGTGATCAAACATGTTCATTTCTAAATACTGGTCAATCTTTCACCTTAGTCGTCAATACTTTACTTACAATTTTGAGGGAGAAAAATATTAATTAAAACTGATTTATAACAAATAAAATAAATTATAATAAATACTTTTAATCTATCATGGTGAAATTGAAAGAGTCGAGACAATTAATGAGAATCTACAATACTTTCATCAACATTAAAATTTAAGATCCCACCTTTTAGTTAATTGGTTGTTGATACAGCTTAATTGAAAACTTGAAGTTGAGTAAAAAAGAAAGTTATTAAATTTTGATAGTAGAAGAAAATAAATATTAAAAATATAATTGATAGATAAATAAATACATTTTTTAGTGGTGAATTAATAATGTGACACGAACAATGAAGAATCAAAAGATTTGAGTTTTTGAAAGAACTTTAAATCTATATTAATATATCTAAATCAATTTATTAATTATTATATTTAAAAAATAAATAATTTTTATTAATTTATTAACGGATATCCGTATCCGATCCGTATCCAATCCGAATCCGATCCAAAATTTTCGTGTCCTTATCGTGTCGATCCGATAAGGATCCATATCCGATAAGCCTCAATCCATATCTATTATTATTGTGCGAATTCGTGTCGGATTATCGGATCGAATCAAAAATTGCCACCCCTAGTTCCAAGCTTATATAACATTGACAAAACACAATTGACTGGGAAGTTAGGTCTTGTAGTGAATTATTTTGATAAAATGAAAATGAATATCAAATGTTTATTAAGAGTGCCAATTACGTTATCCTATCTCTCAAAGTTACACAAGCCAATATCCCAATGTATGAAAAAAAAAAAAAAATTACGAATAATAATCGATCTCTTAAATAGAAAGATGATTAATTATATCTCAAATTGGTTCCAAAAATAAAATGGTGGACATTCATGAAAGAAAATCTAAAATGCCGCCACAATCACAAAAAATTTACTTTTCTCCTACTAATGATCCAATCCAACCTAATTTTCTAATTAAAACATTAATTTTTTGCTTTTACAATATAATGTAAAAATCATAAGATATTTTAAATTATTATTCATTAAGAATTCATAATTTATATAAAACACATAAAAATTAAGACAATCAATACAAAATAAAATATAAATCATCAAAATGCAAATGCAACACAAAAAGTTAAATAACAAGTACATGAATTATAAATTATATAATATTTTTTAATAATTACTTAAATTATATATTAAAAATGAAAAAAAAAAAAACAGCACTAGGCCATGTGTACCTATTGCTGCGTAGAAGTAGTTGGTTGGTCCGCTTCTCAAGGTGTAGTATTAAAAGTTCATTATATTTGATGAAGAGATATGAGTTCGAACTTGCTTAAAATATTTATATGTATGAATTTAAATTAATATACTATTATTCCTTAAATAAAAAAAGAAAAAAGTTGATCATTTATGAGATGTCTTCCGCCCTTGGTAACGCCGGGCCGTTGAATTTTATTTTTTTTCCTTAAATGCAAGTGAAGAAATTAAGTTGCAACAAAAAGTATAATATAATCTGAGATTTATTGAATAAATATTCAAGCATGGGCGTGATGTTGAATGAAGGAAATGCAGTGTGGAATAAGCATCAAAATATTAAATAAATGAAAATTGGAAGACCGGACAAAATCCATGGAAAATCCGCCTTTCACTACACGTCGAAGAATAATTGGTACCTGCCACTCGCTGACATCACTCCTAATTAGAAGCTTCTGTCCATTGCAATTTACAAATACAATGTATTGTTTAATTGTGTTGAATTCATTTTAAATTTCCTATTAAATAAATTATTTTTTAAGTTTTCCCTCTTCACAAACTAAGGGAGTGTTTTTTGGTGAATCTCGAAATAAAAAATAATGTTAGAAAGTATTTTTATCTAATTGTTATTTTGATGTGTTTAGTGGTGGATTCAAAAAAAAATTCGTGATAGGAGCTGTTTTTATTTTTTTTTGTCTTCATAGGACTTTAATTCCTTCGAATCATATTTTTTTTCTTATTTTCATCCATTTTTTTATAAGGGGCTAGTCCAGAAAATTCTTGATCACGATACTGAAAAAAAAGCGAAAAAAAAAATTTCCAGCTAGGGGAGGCTGAAGAACCCCTAGCCTATATATAGATTCGTCAGTGAATGTGTCAAAAATTTGTATAGAAACCACCAAGTTAGGAGTGTCACTAGATTAACTTGGTTCATGTAAACTTGTAAAGTCATGTTAGAATATATCAAGTTGTAACAGAACTGACGAAGTCGATCAAAACAAACTGGGCGGAAATACAAAGCCCTAATTTGTATCGTGCAAAGTAAGGAGAGACCGGCCACCAGTTTGGAGCTGATGACTTAGAGAAACAGACGGAAGACACCAGCCTGGATCACCTCCAGTTTACAAAGTCATTTCCTACTTGCACGAAGAAACAAATAGAACAAGTCACGAAATCATCGAATATCAATCTTTAAGAATGGAGACTCATTAGAGACTGAAGAAGCACTAACCAGTTCAGATTCTTCGGACTAGCAGAGTAGTTATGACACAAAAATAGAATCTCAACATCTTGTGTCAGAAAAGGACGAAGCAGGTGCCGAACCTCAAGAAAAGCGTCCTCCTCCTGTCAGAGACACACATCAGATTGGACAGTACTCCAATATCTCTAAACGGCTACAATTTGAATTACTCACACTTCATCTATAAATAAACGAAGTACTCAGAGTAATAAAAAAGAATAGAAATGAGAAAAAGCACCAAAACTCTGATCAAGTGAAAACTCGACCGTTTCAATCATTTAGGCTACCTCTCGGCCTTTTGTGTGTCATTTATTGAACACGAGACTCGTAGCTTCATAGCTCGAGTTATTTCATTGGTGTTCTTTCTCTTCTAGAAAAGTCACTGCAGATCGTCAGCAGTGATTCTTACGGTATCTAGCCAAACAGTTCGACAGTTCGGGAGGAACTATAAAACTCTTAACTTCGGAGGAGGCTGCGTGGTGTGCCCACACTCCAAATTTGTGAAGCCGAAGGGATCAAGGCCTGGACGAGTGAGCTAGTGGACTGGTAGACACTGGCATCTACCAGCTAGCGATAGATCACGAAACATGTCTATAACTGAAACTCAGTGAATTTCCGGACCAAGGTCAGAAGAGAGAACGTAGGACTTTAGGATCCAAACCTCTATAAATTCTTTACCTTTACTGTTTTCTTACATTTCTGCAAGGTTTTTAAAACTTAATACATTTTAGTGTTGTAGTAGATTCGAACTGAACAACTAATTCATTGCTCGTAGACAATGTACTTTCAAAAATACAAACTGGTCAAAAATCAATAGTTTTCGAGTGCAAGTCTAGATCTTAAAATTTTTTCAATGCATACTATATATATTCTGATCTCGGGATGGCAATAAAATATTTTAAAATCCACTATTAGGTTAATAAATATAGAAATGGGGAATGTAATATGTTAAGGATTGAATATATCATAAAATGAAGACTCTTAGAATAATTAGCGAAAAACAAGTTAGATAATTACAAATGACGAAACAATGGAAATCAAATATGCAAGTCACAACAACTAGACGTTGAAAATAATAAATAAAAGCAACAAATATCAAGCTTATCAAATTGCGGTGACAAATGCGCTATATACTGATCCCACATAAGGGTCGTCGAGCAAATATAGAGACAGTGCTTTTGTTAAGTAAGAAAGAAGGAATGAATGAAAAAAAAAATGAAGATGACCCTTTATTTATAGACGGAAGGAGGTGATTTGTTATGGTGTTGTGGGCAGATAATGTTTACAATTGATAAGTATTGATAATTACTTATCAATTGTAAGAAATTTATGTTAGAAATCCATTCCTTAATTGATATTTTGATGAGTCGAACATACCACTAGATAGAGTGTCTCTAGCTAAATTAGTCCACACTTGTAATGTCCTATATAGGAATTATCGAGTTATAAGTCGGAGCTGATCACAAGCTCTTAGGAACTTGTTGGTGGAATTCCATCCACCAACAAAGGAGCTTGTTTGAGTTTGATGACTAACACGGCATTACCAAAAAATGCATACGGAGAATGCTGGCTAACATGTCATCATCAGTTGGTGATCCACTAGCAAGGAGCGTACCAACAAATGTCACCAGCAAGAAGAGACACAAGTCAGTCAAGACAAGCGAAGATTTCTCAAGACCAGACTTAAAGAAATGAGATCTTAAAATCCGAGTTACTTAAAAGCTTGTTCATCCAAGGAATCTACCAACAAACATTCCTCGTACTGGCTAAGAGCTGTTCTAACCAAAGCAGCAAAATTCCACCTGCTATGACAGAAATAACACTGAAAGTTAGAAAAAGTGATACTTTGATTGAATGTGTTCCCTTTGTCTCACGGTGGCTCCAAACAGGTTATTTTCAAACCTTCCAATGAGCACCTAAAAATAGAAGTTGTAATCTATCAAGAGAAGGTTACTTTTGGCAAAATCAACTCTCTACCATCTTTGTCAATCTCAAGACATGGCTGAAATCAACACTCAAGTACTTAAAAGTCCTCAGGTTGTTCTATCAGCTTTCCATGTTCCTTCTTGAACACGAGACTCTGTGCATCTAGCAAGAGCTACTTCAGTTTTCTTACTGTCCAAGTAAGAAAATATCTTAGATTTGCCACTACTCCAGTGATAACTATTACGGGTGTATACCGCAAGTTGACATTCTGAGAAAGAACTTAAACTCCCACAACCAACGGGAGGCTGAGTGGTGTGTCCATACTTCAGATCTGAAGAAGCGAAGGAGAGCAAAGGACTTGGCGAGTGCGCTAATGGACTGGTGATGCAGGCATTCACCAACTAGCAATAGATCATGCGATATCTTTGAAATTCCCAACTTAGTGATTTCCAAACTGCGTGTCTGAAGAGAAGACGAGATGGTTTGATCCGAACCTCTATAAATCCTTGGTGTAATTTACTATTTTTTTAAATTTATGCATTGGATATAAAACATAACACCTCAAGTGTTGGAGTATATTATTGAAACGTGACTAAGTAATATATCACTCACTGAGCAACCAATTTTTTTTTAACCCGAACCGGTGTCAGAATCACCGATTGGAGAGTATTAACCTGCAATATCTTCTGCTGCACTTTACCTAGCTCTAATTTGGGACCCACATCAATATATTTTCTTAGTTTAAATTTAGGTTTATGGTTTTTATTTGCATAATTGTGTCTTTGTACGTTTTATGCTTTTGGTGCTGAAGTTTTGTAGATTTGTGGATATTAATTGCAAGATGATGATTGAAGATAATTAGTTATTGAAGATTAAATCAAGGATAATTAAATATTGAATATAAATCAAGATTTTAGAAGATTGAGAGAGAAAAAAAAGATTTGAAGATAAATTTTGCAACACGTTTTCGAAGGCAAAAAAAAGTGCTAAAATATATTGGTCATATGTCACTCAATACTTGAAACTTGATATATTAATTAAATTTCCATGGTAACATTATCAAGTTTTCTATCCAATCCAAGTAGAATCGCATCAATCTAAGTTGCAGATAAAAAAATATGACCGAAATTGTGGAACTGTGTAAATCAGGATCTTCCCAAGATCTTTGTAGAAATCATATTCTAAATAAGCTTCATCCACTAATATAAATAGATGTATCATGAATGAAAATTGGGGTGCTTTTTATTATTTTCGAGTGTAGTTTTTTATTTTTCTATTTTAGTTTTTGGAGTAGAAGAAGAACGAAGTTTAAGAATTTACGACTCTCGATCAAAATTTTTTTTCTTCTCTTATCTTATCTTTTTTATTATTTATTTTCATATTTCTTATTATGAGTAGCTAAATCCGAAAGCGGATTCTGGGGTTTTATCAACTATTCAAGATTCGTATTTTTTGTTTAATTAATTGAATTGCCCTCTTGTTTTGTTTTATGATTTTCCTAGTTTAATCTCATACTGAAGTGGCTGATCAATTTTCTAGTATGCTAGTTGTCTCTCATGAACCAACCAAGTGACAGAGATAGCGAAATAGGAAATTTTATAATATAATTAATTAACTGTATGACCTAAAAATAATTAATGTAGAGATAATATAATAATACGGATAGTAGAATTATTTCAAAGATCAAGAGATGAATGATTATTTGAATTCCTTGTTCATTTAATTTCTCACCATAAACAAGATTAAATTATTTTTGATGAATTTCATCTTTGCATGATATCCATGATAGAAGTGTTCCGTAGAATTTGTGTTTTTCCTGAATTCAATTCTAATCAATTTCTTTTTACTACTTTAATTAGTTAATTAATCCATCAATTTGAGTTGCTAGATAATAATTTGAAAACTACATTTTAATAACTAGAAATAATTAATAGTATTATTCCTCGCGATCGATAATTTTACTTTGTCAATGTTTTATTAACATCGCTAGGAAAAGTAGTGATAAAGTTTTGACATCATTTATGGAGCACACTCATATTTATTTCTATTATTGATTATGTCTAGAATTATTAATTTGAGCATAATCGACACATCGAGACGAAAAATATATATATTTTATTTGACTTAGTTTATTTCTTGTAATTATTTTTTAGGTACCTTTAATAAATGGAAGAAGTTTGGAGGGAGTTCAAGCTCTTCAAAACGACATATATGAGTGCAAAGTAAGAAGAGAGATTGCAAACTTGCCATAAAGAATTTAAGTTTGGCAAAGATATAACTATAACCCCAAAACTTCATGTGAGCAATTATATGGAACAATTGAAAATAAATGCTTTGAAGTGGAGGAAAATTCTTACCAATGAAATCTCGACAATTCATGTGGAAACTTATGTTGGGCCAGTCCATTATAAGTTTGGGCTTGACCAAAATAAGCCATTAGGACTTATTATTTTGGACTTGTAGAGGAGTTAGTTGTGTGTGCAAGACAGTCGTGAGGGAGAAGAAACAAAAACAGAGAAAGAGAGAAAATGGCTCAATTTTCGGATTTCACTGTAGCATAGAGAAAAGCCGATTGCCGGAGTTTGCACCATTGGATCGTCACGAAACCTTGACACGTGACTCATTTGGTTCCATTTTGAACCGTGGAAATCAGTTTTTGAGCATTAGAGTGCAGAAATTTGTGTTAAGTTTGTTTCTTCTCTCATCTTGTTTCTTGTTATTTGCCAAGGTTATGAGTTTAATCTTGATGAATTTGTTGTAGTACCAAGATCTAGCGTGTTTGATCTTGATGAATATTGGTGTGCCTCTAGTTTGTTGATCTAGAGAGGATTTGTTTGTACTCATTAATGTTGAATATAGTGGATGATTTTAGCGGCCTACGGATCCCGTGGTTTTTTTCTTATTCGAGAGTTTTTCCATGCTAAAATTCTTGTGTCCTACTTTGATTGTCTCATTTGTTGATTATTGCTTGTGTTTGTTGGTTGATGATTTGAATGTGGTGGTTTTAACCCCATCAAAGTGGTATCCAGAGCTCAGGTTGTAGTTGTTAAGTTCAACTCAAATCATTGAGGGTAACATAAGTAGAATGGTAACTCTGAATGTGTCCGACTATCATGCATGGAAGGGAAAGATGAAAGATCTTCTTTATGTGAAAGATTACTCCTCACCAGTATTTGCTAGTGCGAAGCCGACTAAAAAAATAAGTGTTGAATGAGAATTATTTAATCGCCAAGTGTGTGGATATATTCGACAGTGGGTGGATGATAATGTCCTAAATCATGTAAGTGAGGAAAAGAATGCACAGAGACTATGGAAGAAACTTGAAGAGTTATATGCTAGAAAGATCGGCAACAACAAGCTCTATTCGATCAGGAAGTTGTTAGGGTTGAAGTATCATAATGGAAAAGCAATGACAAATCACTTGAATACATTCCAGTGCATTATTAAACAATTGGTTAGAATGAAAATCAAGTTTGATGAAGAGGTCAGGGGTTGTTGCTTCTAGGTACTTTACCTGATTCTTGGGAGACATTCCGAATGTCATTTTCCAACTCGGCTCCAGATGGTGTCTTGGTAATGGATGTAGTCAAGAGTAGTGTTCTCAATGAGGAGATGAGAAGAAAGTCAACAGGGTCTTCTTCATAGTCAGATCTTCTATTCACAGAGAACAGGGGGAGGAGTCAGAGTAGAGGCCCAAAACAAAAATATAGAAGCAAGAGCAAAAACAATAAGTATGCAAATATTGAGTGTCATAAAGAGATTTTGCAGAAAGTTTCTACGAGAGAACCCAATAACAAAGGCAACGAAAGAATACCGACGAAAGAGAAAAGTGTGACACAACAGCCACAACGATAGATGAGTTCATTGTGATGTATGATGGTGATACCCTCAATCTTGATTGCCAAGAGACCAGTTGGGTGATTGATAGTGGCACCTCATTTCATGCTACTTCAAGGTGATATTTCTTTGCATCTTACACTTCTGGTGACTTTGAAAGTGTTAGAATGGGAAATGATAGTACTATCAAAGCTGTTAGAGTTGGAGATGTGCATTTGGAGACCAACAATGGGAACACCTTGATCCTGAAAGGTGTGAAGCATAATGACAATACTAACTGACATGAATCTCATGCTCTGAAATTGGGAAAACTCGCCAGAAAACTTTAAAGAAACTAACCGAAAAACATAGAGGTTGGTGGCGGTGGTTCTGACTTTTCAGGCCACGGTCCGGCCAACTCTTGGTACCAAAATATTCCTTACATCACAAGGAACACGAATATATAATTAGATTTCAATTCCGTTGCCAAACGGCAACGTTATGGAATTAAATGTTGAAATATACGGCTTACCGATGGGGCTACTTCGGAGCCCGATATCTCACTCGTTTCTCGATGGAATCGAGTGATTCCAAGCCGGATAGATTGCTCGGAAATTGCGATCGAAAACAGAAAAATGAAGTTGTCGGAGAGAAAAGGTGTGAAAATGAAGTGGGGAGGGCTGCCTATTCATATACATTTGCTTACCTTGAATTGTGTGCCCAATCCTATTTTTTTTTATATTATCTCTTTTGGCAAGTGACATGTGTCACCTTACTTCATGGTGAAGAATGCCATGTGGCGCGATGTGGTTCTGCCATGTGGCGCGACGTGGTTCGACCAAAACCGGATCCTTTGTTGCGTGTATTCTATTTTAATTTCAACCTTTCCGGATTCATAACTTGACATTCATTGTCCAAATTGAAAAAGGAACATACACAGAAATGTTCCGAATCACGAGATCTACTCGTAGGTGCGATTCCATAATATTTGGAATTATCACCTTTTGGACCTGAACTTAATAGTTCAAAAATTTATAAAATATTTATTTGACCTCAAAATCTCAATCCGATCGTTTCTAAATCTTTCATAAATTCATCTCAAGTGTACCCTAGCTCGTTACAAGAAACGGAGCTCTTGGGTGCGAGTTGTTAATTTAATTGCGACATATTTTCACTAGAAAAAATAATTCATCGCGCTCGGACATCCTTCGCAAATTGTGGTTGCATGGCCACTTAGGATTTCTCAAAACATACCCACAGACATATTGCTTGAAAGAAACAGACTTATATCCAACATCGGATGTTGTTTTCCGTTTTAATTTCAATTAAATCACAAATAATAAATAAATCTTTATTTATTCACAAAATTAAGCTTAAATTAGCTTAATTGAAACCCGAGATATTACAATAATGCATTTTATCTAGTTTTAATGCAAGACCAAAATTTAATTATAAGTGAAAAAACGAAAACGCCCTAAAATATTTTTACTGCTGTCAATTATGATTGTGCAATCGTGTGCTGAAATCCGTGAAAAGTGAGTGAATTTTTGAAATCTATAAGGCAAACAAATGAGTTATATAATGCAGGTCTGAATCTTATGTATAAAGAATGTTATCCAGTAAAAAAATGAAAGTGTCATATAATACAGGTTTTTGTCGAAAAAATGACTGCATTTTTTTAGATGATCTAGACTGTGTATTGAGAGAGATCAATGATTGTTTTTATTATTATTTCCCATGGTAAACCATGTTTTCATTGGATCATATCTACACACATATATATATATATATATATATATAGATATATATATATATATATATATATATATATATATGTAGAGTAGTGATCATCTGTTAAAGCATTCCCCCATGTTAAATAGGAAAGAATATGAATCCTTGTTGGTCCCGAGATCATAGTAGTTTTATATGCACCAGGAGTAATTTAATATGTTTGCACTGTGAAAACTAAAACTCAATTTTCAGTTTTCAGTTTCCGAAAAGTTGATTTAGCTAAACTTAAACTCTGATAGTTTTAAGTTTTAATTTTCAGTAATACACTTCAATACTTAGACTATCCTCATCAGTGACCAATCGTGACCCAACTATTTAATAAAATATTAATTTATTTTACATTTACTACACAACCTTTTACTTAATATTATTTACATTCCAATCAGTGACCTCAATCAAACCGAACATTTTTAATTAAAATATTATTTTCTTTCTTTTTCAATATAATATAAAATCATTATAAATTAATAGTTAAAGTAATAATTATGCACTAAGAATTTAAAACTTGATAAATAAAAATTATGGAAATTAATAAAATAACAAAATATAAATTCAACGCGAAAGAATTTTAAATTATAAATTACATATTCAGTAAATTAAAAAAAATATTGATCTAGTTGTGAAAATTAATTCATCTAACCTATATTTATAAAATTTATTTGATGATTTAAATATATTTTTTATAATTATTTAAATTATATACTATTTAAATTATATTAAAAAACAAAAAAAAAACGCTACATGTAATTATAGAGAGAAAAGTAAAACGGTTGTCAGTGGGCAGCAGAGTGTCCATGGCCATTGCACTCTCCAATTTTTATACATTTTTTTATTTCAAATTTTTTTGGAATTCGAGTGAACATGTGGTAATGGTCGCCAGTGGTGATAGTCTTAGAAAGTATTGAAGGTTTCAAATAAGCTTGAAAATATAGAGTGCAGAAACTTAAAACAAAGCAATAAATGACACGAGATATTATAGTGGTTCGGACCCTTATATCTTACATCCACTCTTCGGAACTTAATCCAGTTATTCACTAAGTAACAGATTACAAGATCTATAACTAGTCCTTTGGATGCCATGTCCTTCGGCCTGCTAGCTCACTCGCCCAGAAACTTGGTCTGCATCCTTCTTCAGACTTGAAGTGATGACGCACCTCGCAGCTTTAAAACTGGAATGGTGGATGTTTGTTGTTCTTCTAAGAACTTCGAGTGGTTGGAAATTGCCCGAGATAATCAAGAATTCCAAAGAGGAAAATCGACTACTGTGTTTATTACTTAAAAAGTACTAAACACCAAATGATTAGCTTGAGCTTAAAAGCTAAGCCTCGTGTTCTTGAAGACACACGGAATATTTAGAGAACTTTTGAGAGCTTTTACTTAGACAAAGTTTCTGCTTGTTCTTTGTGTAAGTTTTAGGTGCTCTCCTCTGAAGTAGTGGTCCGCTATTTATAGGCATATTTGGCCGATCATTTGAATTTTGTCCGTTAGAGACAAAGAGCATGTCGTCCAATCATCGCTCATTCTTTGTCTGTTGTAGCAGCCTGCTCTGATCTGCTTTTGACTTTTGTAATGTACTTTTCACCTGCTCTCTGTCAGAGTGAGTTTCAATCCGAGGAACTTGAAAACTGAAGATTCCTCGTACATGATTGTTGGTCGACACACTTTAAAGAATCTTGGATAAGACTTTGAGTTCCACTCAAACTCCTTTTTGTCTTCTCGCTTTTCACATGCTCTTTAAGCTTTGAAACTGAAAACTGAAATCCTCCAGATTTCAAGTTTCCTTTTTTGAAAAGTCAGTTTCCAAAAACTAACTTTCTAGTCTTTTCAAGTTTAGAGACTAGAATTCTGATTTCTAGTTTCTATTTTCTTCATCTTTAAGTTATGAAACTTGATTTTTGCATCTCGAGCTTTAATTTCTAACAATTTCCCCTTTCGAAATTAAGTTTATGTCTTCTCGATCCTCAGCTTCCAATTTCTAGTTTCTATTACAACTCGATTTATCCTATACAAGGATTACATGTAGAAACTTTACTAGAAACTTAAAGCTAGTTTTGACACACCAAAACATCAAGTAAGGAGTAAACCAGTTTCCCAGTTTCTAACAATCCTTTATTTTGTTGATCTAATTGATATGATAATTCAGGATTTATTAGATAAATAAGGTAATTAGGGTATCTTAGTAATTTAGCCTTAAAATTTGAGTAACCGTCGTTATATTTCCTTAGATATTAAAATTCTCTCTCCTCATTTTCTCTCTCCATACAATATAATTAAACGATTATATCTTTTTGATTCAAATCTATTTTTTACGAATCATATATCAAATTAAACGTATTTTTATAACGATTCATATGATATTCATATTGCATATGTTGAATTTAGAAGATCCGCACGAAAATCTTGATTTTATATTCAGCTTGTATATGTTCTTCATTATATTTACGTTCAGGAAAAAAATGCATTTTTGTTCTAAAGTATATACATTTTATATTTATATTGAGTGCATTTTTGCACTGATTGTATGCTGCATTTTTATGCCCAAAATATTGCATTTTTTACATCGAACGTAATATTTTATGAATTGTAAGAAATGGTATTCCTGAATATATATTTTTCTCATTTTCGCTCTTGAATGTTAGAAGATAACAAAAATAATGCACCGAAATTGAGACAAATTTAAATTGATTATATTATTGATTTTGATTTCTAATTAATCTCATGGTAAGTCACATTTTCACTGCATATATCATAACTCCATATGTTTGTGTTTTATAAGTATCCGGGAAAAAGGAGAGACATATTGGGAGAATGTTTTGTATGAATTTTGGCTTTTGAATTTAAAATCTTGAGAAGTGTGATTGTGAGATGTCAGTAGTTTTTTAAACAAAACTAGTATTGCACCCCAGCATCAAACATTAATTAAATAGATATTGATTAAAAAAAAAAAAAAAATGAAAAACGAGACTTATATGATTTCTACGTCCCCATTTGCCTTCCCCCTCTCTCTATAAATATATTTAAACGAGTGGCTGTCTCTCCTCCATCACCAATTCACCATCGCTTGTCATCCCCCTCTGAGAAACAAAGAGACGCAACCAAACATTTTATCAAAGGTTAACTGTCAAAAGTATTCTATGGTGAAGAACATCAAATGGCTGAGAAGGAGCAACAATCAACATACGAGGGCGGCACGGAGGCGCACGACAAACGCACCAAACTCATCATCTACATCGCTCTCTTCACCATCTTCCAAACCGCAGTGATTGCGGTGTTCGCGTTGACCGTCATGAAAGTCAAAACGCCCAAGTTCCGCATGCCCGGCGCCACCTTCTCATCTGACATTGACACCCGACCAGGGGGGCTGCAGGCCACCATGATCCCGCAGTTCTCCGTCGAGAACACCAACTTCGGGAGCTACGTCTACGATGCCACCACCGTGGACTTCTTCCACGGCGATGCTAAGATCGGGGAAGGTTCGGTGCCCAGCTCCGAAGCCGGCTGGAGATCCACCAAGAGATTCATTGGCCCCCCTGTGGACTTGAGATTCAACAGCAGCCCTCAGCTTTCGATGACGATCAGGAGCAGGGCGAGGATGACGGGGAGAGTGGAGCTGATGTTCGTCATGACCAAGAACAGAGCCACCAACATGAATTGTACCATGGATATTACCATCGCCTCCAGCACTCTCACCAATTTTCGCTGCAATTGATGATTCTATTTTTTATTTTTTTATTTTTCTGCATTATTACATTCTTTAAATTTTCACAGTGTGGTAATTGTTGGCGTGTGAAGAACAGATCGAGTATGGAGAAGGAGGAAGCCACGTGAATGCATGAAGTGGCGTTCGTGAGTGCAGGGAGTGCTGGTTCATTTTCTTGGCCAGCTGAAGAAATCGTTTTCTTTGTGTTTAAAATAAGCGTGAACACGCTTTTAATTTTGTTCTCACGTGCATGTTATAAGCACGTATAGGGTTGCTTTTGTTGTTCGTACATGCAGGCATATAAAAGCATTGCATTTCCTTCGTTGTTTTCTAGAGTTTTTCAGATAATAAAAGGAGAGTTTCTATCCATTTTATCTTTTCTATAGATTACAACATGGTATCAAGAGACAGGTTATGATCCTGTTTCTCGTTTTAATCGAACATGGGAAAGAAGAAACAACAACAATGGTATTGGCGCACACACATCGACAGTGACCAGGGAGGTGATGATGATGATGCGTCGGAGATGGAGGACCAATCTAATCCGACCAGTGGACATCGGCGAACAGATCATGGGAAGAAACCTCAAAATCCGAAAGACCCAGACAATTTGGATGATGTTCTATATGTTCATCCGAACGATCATACGAGTCTTCAACTTGTGGCTGTCCAGCTAACAGGTAACAATTTCTATACATGGAGTAGATCGATTAAACGGGCTCTGAGTGGTAGAAACAAGTTAAGATTTATTGATGGAAGCTTACCTGAACCACCACCAAATTCTGCGCACTATAATTCTTGGATTAAAGCCGATTACCTTGTCTTCACATGGATATTGAATTCTATGACAAAAGAATTGGCTATGGGTTTACAATATCTGGACAATGCTGCTTGTTTATGGCATGAAGTTGAATTGAGGTTTGATAGAAGTAGTGGGCCGAAATTATTCCAACTAGAAAGAGAGCTCATGGGGTGCATTCAAGGAAATAGCTCTGTGATAAAATATTACAACACTCTCACCTCTCTGTGGGATGAGATAAATATCATTAATGCCCAGTCAGATATACACTGCGCTTGTGGAGCTGCACAAAAGCTTGAAGATAGGAAGAGAGGGATGAAATTTCTACTTGGACTCAATGAATCATTTGACACAGCTAGGAGTCAAATCCTTTTACTCGAACCTCTTCCTAGTACCAGCAGGATTTATTCAATGATCTTGCAAGATGAAGATCAGAGGAAAATTACTGCTCAACAACCTATAAGCAATGAGGTGGTGATGTATGCTGAAAACAAGTCTGGTCAAGGCAGCACTAAGCCTAGGAAATTTGGGGTGTCATCAACCAAACCTTGGATGAGCAAAGAGGAAAAGAGGAAACTAAAATGTAAACATTGCGGGCTTAATGGGCATGAAGCAAAGGATTGCTTTAAGCTTCATGGCTATCCAGAGTGGTTCAAAGACTTAAAACAGAAAAGAGATGGTGACCATGCCACTTTTTCTATTACTAAACAAGAGGCTGCTGATAATGAGACCCCAGAGGTGGATATGGACAGAGTCATCGAAGAGAAAATAGAGAAATGCTTGTCTAAACGAAGAGTGAATGATGATAGGGTCAACTTGGTTGTTAGTGACTCAACACCTGATGACCCTTTTTCAGCTTATGATGGACACTATATTTTTGGTGTTTCTGATATGGTGAGTAGGGATCAATGGATACTTGACTCGGGAGCGAGTGTGCATGTATGTTGTAATTTGCAGCTGATGAGTAATCTGGAGACCCTGAACATACCTCAAAGAATACACCTGCCAGATGGGAAGTTAGTTTGAATACAACAAGCAGGAGAAGTTCATTTATCCAAAGAAATGCATTTGAGGAGAGTGCTTTATGCTCCTTCATTTACTCACAATCTTATCTCTGTGTCACAACTAATCAGAGATATAGGTGCTAAGTGTATGTTTTTTGAATCTCACTGCCTTATACAGAAAATAATTAATGATCATATACTTGGAATCGCCAAGTCATGTGGCAGAGTCTATATTCTTTCTTCTGGTAGGAGACATCAATTAAATACTGTTGGGCAGGTTAAGGTGAGGACTGCTCATGAATGGCACAAAGCTTTGGGTCATCCTTCTCTTACCACTATGAACCATATACCAGAATTCAAGCTCTTATGTGATCAAGTTGCAGTCGATGCTATCACAACCTGTGATATTTGTCATAGGGCAAAACAGTCGAGGGACCCTTTTCCTTCTACAGGACATAGGTCGAAGGTCTTATTTGAATTGATACATATGGACCTTTGGGGTCCATACAAAGGTGATTCAATCACCAACACACCTTATATGCTCACGGTTGTTGAGGATTGTAGCAGGTGTACTTGGGTGTTTCTACTGTCCTCCAAAGAACAAGTTGCAGGCCTGATTAATGAGTTCTTGAAAATGGTTGAGACACAATTCAATGTGAAGGTAAAAAGGATCAAAACAGACAACGGGAGTGAGTTTATAAATAGGAGAGTTCAAGATATATTGAGTGGTGCAGGGATAATACATTTAACTACATGTACATATACTCCACAGCAAAATGGTGTTGTGGAGAGGAAACACAGAACAATTCTTCAAACGGCCAGAGCTTTGATGTTTCAGAGCAATCTTCCTGCAAGATTTTGGCCTTACTCACTTATGCATGCTACATGGTTGATCAACAGAATGCCTATGGCACAATTGGATTGGAAATCACCACAAGAATTGCTGTTAGGAACCAAGATTGAGTATAATCAGATGTTGCCTTTTGGATGCTTGGTGTATGCAGTGGATATTTCTCCTGGTAAGCACAAGTTTGACAGTCGTTCCTTGAGGTGTATTTTCTTGGGGTATGCTACGAAGAAGAGAGGATATATCTTGTTCACATTGGAAGGTGAGAATGTTTTAACAGCCCGTGATGTGAAGTCTTTCCATCATATTTTCCCTTTTGCTGAAAATCCACACACTCTTGAAAATAATGTTGATCCTCCACTCAATCCTTCCTCTCAAATATTCATTTCTGATACTTCTGATCCCTGCTTTAACAAATTCGAACCTTCTGTGTCTGTTAATTCCAAATTAGAGTCAGACCTCCATTCTAGTACATCTCTTCCTTCTGACTCAATTTCTATGCCTTCTGATGATGTTCCTAATATTGATACAGATGTTGATCAACACCATGAACATGAGGTTTTGAGAAGAAGCAAACGCACACGTAAACCTCCAGCTTGGACGAACGACTTTGTTGCTCCTTGCTTGGATGACTTTCCTGCAACTACTTTACATGAGGTATCCTCCATTACTCCACCTACCTTTCCATACATCCTCTCACCATCTTTAACTCCAGCATTCATAGGGTACCTCATCCATGTCACTGACTTAAAAGAACCAACATGTTATAATGAAGCATCTAAGTATGTTGAGTGGGTAGATGCCATGAATAATGAACTCAAGGCCTTAGAATTGAATGGTACATGGGAACTTGTTAACTTACCAGATGGAAAGAGAGCAATAGATTCTAAGTGGGTGTACAAAGTTAAACTTAAATCAGATGGGACGGTTGAAAGATTCAAAGCACTCTTAGTAGCAAAAGACTTTAAGCAACAATATGGTTTGGACTATGATGAGGTTTTCTCTCCCGTAGCCAAATTAGTGACAGTTCGACTTTTGCTAACCATTGCTGTGGCTCTTGACTTTGTTGTGCATCAAATAGACGTTAATAATGCATTTTTGCATGGTTACTTAACTGATGAAATCTATATGCTACCACCACAGGGTTCTGAGAAGGTGGCAGCAGGAAGGGTTTGCAAGCTTGTGAAAAGCCTCCATGGCTTGAAACAAGCTTCGAGAGAGTGGAATAATGAGTTCACTCGAGCTTTGCTTGCCTTTGGATTGGTGCAGTCCAAGCATGATCCCTGTCTTTTCATTAACAACTCAAATCCTTTTACCTTGGGATTGTTAGTTTATGTTGATGATGTCCTCGTGGTTGGTTCGGACATTGCTCAAATAGGAAAGCTCAAGGCATATCTTCATGAACAATTTACTATCAAAGACTTGGGAGAAGCAAGATATTTTCTTGGGATGGAATTGGCAAGGGGAGATGCAGGACTATATATTTGTCAACGGAAGTATGTATTGGATATCATAGAAAAGACTAGAATGCTTGGATGTAAAGCCGTCTCTACACCCTTTCCAAGTGGCACCAAAATCGACATAGAATCACCTATCTATCCAGATATTGAGCAGTATAGAAGATTGGTTGGGCAGCTACTTTATCTTGGGCTTACTCGACCGGACCTTGCATATTGTACACAACAGCTCAGTCAGTTTGTAGGAGGTCCAACAAAGCATCAGTGGGAATTAGCTATGCATGTTGTCAAGTATTTAAAAGGAACACCATCTATGGGTCTTTTCATCCCTGCCAAGAACACTCTCAATCTGATTGGGTATGCGGATGCAGACTGGGCTACGTGCGCTCGCACAAGGCGATCTCTCACAGGGTATTGTGTGTTTCTTGGAAGCACTCTTGTCTCTTGGAGGTGCAAGAAGCAAAGCACCGTCGCTTTGTCATCAGCAGAATCGGAATATCGTGCCTTGGGTTCAGTGGCCAAAGAGATAAAGTGGCTAAGCTATTTGCTGGAAGAGTTTGGTATCACAAGTTCACTACCAATCCCGGTGCATTGTGACAATTCTGCAGCAATACAAATCACCAAGAATCATGTGTTTCATGAGAGAACGAAACACATTGAGTTAGATTGTCACTATGTGCGCGATCTCTACCAAAATGGTTTTCTGGCACCACATCACATTAGCAGCGAGCGACAGCTTGCTGACCTATTTACCAAGCTGTTCCCAGGTCCTCGCTTTCGTTCTCTGCTGTCCAAGATTGGAGCTGTGGACATCCACAGGCTCCATCTTGAGGGGGGCTGTTGGTGTGTGAAGAACAGATCGAGTATGGAGAAGGAGGAAGCCACGTGAATGCATGAAGTGGCGTTCGTGAGTGCAGGGAGTGCTGGTTCATTTTCTTGGCCAGCTGAAGAAATCGTTTTCTTTGTGTTTAAAATAAGCGTGAACACGCTTTTAATTTTGTTCTCACGTGCATGTTATAAGCACGTATAGGGTTGATTTTGTTGTTTGTACATGCAGGCATATAAAAGCCTTGCATTTCCTTCGTTGTTTTCTAGAGTTTTTCAGATAATAAAAGGAGAGTTTCTATCCATTTTATCTTTTCTATAGATTACAACAGTAATTAGATTCTCATCAAATATCTATATTCTTGGTTTCCAATTTCCAAAAAAATGAGTTACAGATAGTGGTGTTGTCGCGCCCCCAAACCGGGCCTATGCGACAGTCCCACGTGCGACACAATGCACGCTAAGGGAAGTTGTGGT
>JAPKLW010002472.1:0-47962 GCA_026898455.1 Plectranthus barbatus
TTAGATTTGTGCTAAAGTTGTGGATTTAGTTTTGTAGATCTGGTACATTTGGGTTGTTTTCAAGTTTACTTATGTTGGAACATTAAATATATATGTTTTAATTTAAGTATTTTATGAAAATGTACTGAAATGATCGGTTAAAACCGGTTTTGAAACCGCTGGTTCGGTTTGTAAAATATTAACGGTTTGATTCGGTATGGATTTTTGAAATTTTCGGTTTGGCGGTTTGGGTGGTTCGGTTCAGTTTTCAGACTGAACCAACCGTTGCTCATCCCTACTTTTGTGTTATGCAATTTGCACTTGTTCTTATTTTTATTATACCTTTGTTTTTTTTTTAATCATTAGATATTGAATCATGTGATATTGATATTAATTTTATTGATTAATATATTGCTGATTAATAATGTGTGCTGCAAAGAGTAAATATTTTTCATTTGATTATAAATGCAGATAACCCCTTTAATAACATTCATCACAGTTCTCTTGGCAATATCTCCATGTCTAATAAAGGCATGGAGGAACCCCCAACCAAGGATGGTCTCCAGATGGATATCCTATGCTTATACGTGTGGCTTTCTGTTTGGGTGGCATGTCCACGAAAAGGCGTCACTTCACTTTGTTATTCCACTGGCTTTGACATCCCTGAAAAGCGTCGAGGATGCTAAGCATTACTTCTTTTTGTCCATCGGTATGACAACACTTCTGTTCTTTATACTTACATAACTGTTCTTCATTTCCAATGAGAACCAGTTCTCGCATCCAGATTGAACACTTTTCCACTCGTATAACGCTCGGGTGGGTGCGTAGGGACTTTAGAGGGCTGATACACTCCATTTCAGTTGTGCTATCGAAATGCTTCTCACAATTTATGCATCTATCTCAAAATTCTTGTGATAGAGAGGAGAATCGGGTGTTGGGTGAGGTGACGTAGGGGGACGGGATTAGGCCACTATTCGTGGGCTGCTAAATTTAATTATTATTAAGTTTCAATCATGTTTAGTATTGTTATTTTTTGTATTTCTTAATTAGGGTTGATTATTATTTATTAGGTAACACTTATGTTTTGTATTTTTGAAATGTTTTAATTAGGTTTGATTATTATTTTAGGAGTTCTTTAGGGTTAAAGAAGATTTATCAAATAAAATGGAATTTTGGAGTCTGGTGGCTATTGGGAAGACGGGAGTTTTCCGTTTGATTTTCTTTTCTATTCATTTTCTGTAACAATTGGTCCAACCTGCCTAATCCCGTCTCCCTATCATCTTGCTAGATGCTTGTGATGTTTCTTCTACCTTTCAGGTGTTTGTGATAATCTTGATGTTAATCTGGGTAACGTGCTTTGAGCTTACTCGTGTTCACCATATTATTACGTGCAGTATCTAGCTACTCGCTGTTCCCTCTCCTGTTCGAAGCACAAGAATATCCAATCAAAGTTGTGGTGCTGATTCTTCATGCTGTACTAATGTTATTTGGGTTTTCTGCACTTTTTCCCGGGACAAGTCCCACGACGAAAGCTTCAGCCAATGGAAGCGACAATGGATCGCGAGCTCCTGCATTCGGTATTGGGTGGTTTGGAAAGCTCTACCTGGTGGGATTACTAGTAGTCGAGGTATGGGGACAGTTCCTGCATCCTATAGTTTTTGGTGATGGCCTTCCCTTTCTACCTCTCATGACGATTTCAATATATTGTGGTCTTGGAATAGTCTACTCATGGATTTGGCAGCTGAGACAGATCTCTTTGACCCATTAACTTATAAGTTGGTAGTAACAAATGAGAAGATTTTGTTGTACTTTTTTTTATAGAGAAATGATATGAAAGAGTTGGAGATTGACTTCAAAATTCTCATTTCTCCCCCTACAAAACCGGCTTGTAAGGAGATGAGACTTACACCATTATATGATAGTATACTTCCAGGTCTCTAGTCGAATTAGGATATTTAACACACCTCGGGATCCCATCATCGGGATAATTCGGGTCTCATATCGAACTGCACCCGACTCGGATACCTTGTAAAGTTCTCATTTCTCTCTTTATAAAATTTGGTTTTGTAGTGAAAAAAAATTGAGAATTTTATAGACAGTGTTGTTGAAGTTAGCAATGGCATGATTTTGTTTCTTGGCAGGACTCATTTTATATAATCTCTAAAGTTTGATGCAAAATAATTTGTATTAAGTTTATGATTGACTATCTGAGTGATAAATTTTTTGGAAAAATTTCAATGAAAATGATTGAGGGATTGCCCACTCTTTGACTTCATCAAGTTTGTACAGTGTGTAAAACAAATAAATGAAGCATTGATTCTCTACTCCATAATTCATTTTATAGATATTCTGCAGCATATCCATTGTCTATATACATCCATTTTTCTATTATTATGCATTTATTACTATACAACTACTAGATAAATTTTTAGAGGGTAAATTGCTATTAGTTAACACTATCATATTCTTTACTTTTGTCTATAAATTATGCTAAAACTAGTTAACAACATTAATTTTTTATGATTCAATCGTTAAATATCAATTGACATCCCAAGTGAAAAATCAAAACATGATAATACACTGATCTATTGGTATTTTCGGGAAAATGCCCCAAATGTATTACTTTTAATTAAAAAGATCTCAATCTTTAATTTTGTTTATGAATTATACCAAAATGAATTAACACCGACAATTTTATTTAATTATTAAATATTATTAGCATGGATGAAGATAGTTGTTTTGAGTGTCATCTTTGTGTGAGCCAATAATATTTCAACAATCAAACAAAGTTATTTGTGTTAATTCATTTTATATAATTTATAAATGAAATTAAATATTGGATTATTTTTAACTAAAAGTAATACATTTTGGTATTTTTCAGAAATTCATAAAGAAGGTTATTATCATGTTTTGATTTACCGCTTGTGATGCCATGTGGAATACCAAAAAAGCATTTAACAGCTAAATTATAAAAAAATTTATGGTGTTAACTCGTTTTGACATAAACGTATATGAAAATTATGATATTTTTAACTAACACCATTGTATTGAAATATTTTTTTAAAAAAATATAAATAGTTTAAAATATTATCCCCTATTTACTTATTTTAAAAAAGACTAGAATTTATTGCAAATTACTTCACAGTTTAAGCTCCAAGCGAAGTAGTCAAGTAGATGTCCATAAATAAAAGATTGAAACTTGGTTTTAATGATAATTTAAATCAAGATCGAAACTTTTGATGAAATAATCCATACATACTTAAATTTGCGACCTTCTTTCCTTTTCTGTAATTGTGTGAGAGGTTCATCATCAATCTTTTATTACCAAAAAAGAAATAAAGAAAAAGAAAAGGAGGGGTTTGGAAAATGGTGTTGTAAGAGTTGGAATTGTAGTGCCTTGTTGCTGTAGGGGACCCAACACGTTAACATGCCAACCGCTGACCGCTCACTAACTTGCTTTCGTGCAACATCATCTCCTTCGCCTCCCATTTCCATCCCTCATTTTCTTTAATTTTTCTTCACAGATTCCGCTTATGGGTTCCAGCAGCAGTCATCTTTCTGCCCATAAATCATCATCATCATCATCGTCGTCGGCCGCCTCCCGTGAGCCTAGGAGGAAGGTCAAACGCAAGCTCTCGCATTTGTTTTGTGGGGGTTTCCGTTCTAAGTCAACCCTTCAGGTAATTTCTTTTTTTCGTCTTCTTTTTTTTCTGATTATGCGATTCTTGTTTTTTTTTTTTTTTTTGATTGTTGTGGTAGTAGGTGATTTCTTGATTGGGTGAACTGTTTAATGTGAGGTGCTTTGACTTTGGGTGAGGTGGGATTAGGGGTTGTGGAGAGTGAAGGGATTGTATTGAGGGTTTGTAATCGGCTTCTAATTTGGTTAATTCTTCAAACACACAAATTTTTAACATGGCCCTTATTGTTGGGGAAGGATAAGATTATGTGTTATTTTGTTTTTGGAGAGAATGAAAGCTATTTTTGTGGTGTAGAGATTTGTATGACATTGTTATTGTGTGAAGTGAAGTGATTTTGGAGTGATATGAACTGTTGCAGCAGATTGAAGAGGAGAATCCTTTTGAGTGAAACTATCATAGTTGATATGTGAAATTGTTTGCTTTCTGGTTTTCGGGTTTACGATATTTTTCAAGATTGTTTCTATGTAATGAATAACTATCATAGTTGATATGTGAAATTGTTTGCTTTCTGGTTTTCGGGTTTAGGGTATTTTTCAAGATTGTTTCTATGTAATGATTATAGTTCCTAGACTTTAGTATGGCATTGCTTGTTCTTATTTGTCAATCTTGGAAAGTTCTGTTTGATTTTCTCGGAGAGTTACGGTTTGTGTTTGTAGGAGCTGGAAGATGGCCCGGAGATGACATCAATTAGCTTTACAAAGAACTTGGCTCCAGGTGATGCCCGAAACTCCGCCGTAGAATCCTCATCCGTGTTCACGTCAGAAGCAGGGGACATGGTGTCCGTATATGAAAATGGGGACTCGTCCGAAAGAAGCAGTATGGATGAAGAAACTTTTCTCGAATCCGGCCCGTTAAATGTTCAGACAAACAGAGAGTTCAAGACTCTTACGCAACAGGTATATATTTTTTCGTGTTTGTAAGTATGTATGGTATTACTTTAATCATGCAATCGTGACTTTGTTTGACAGCCTGCTCAAGACTCGGTTTCTGGTGATGCAACAGATTGCATTTCTGTAGTTATCGATGCCCCCGATGCAGTAACTGAAGACACGACTTCCATTTATCCGGGACCTGAACAGTCAACCAACCTAACTCTTTCACGTGCACGATCAAGGGATATTGTAGAATATAGCCACGATGCAGCTGTAGACTACGATAGTTTTGATTCAAGGTCGCTTTCTATTGTTTCTGATTCTTTACCACGAGTTCCACATCTGGGAGATGACCGTGCTCGCTCGACAACAACTTCTAGTTCAGGACTTGTTGTGTCTGACAGTGACCAGGATTTGAGAAATGGAGATCTGCTTCGCCTCGATTTGGTTAGTATCTCTTCCAATTCCTTATCCGGTAGCACTGCTGAAATAAATAGCCATGAAACTAGAAGAAACAGTATGAGGCTATTTTGGGATGCTTTAGCGAGACGCAGCTTAAGAAGGAACATTGATTCGCCGACAATAGTTTTTGCAACTGGTCTGGCTGACGACTTGGGTTCACATGACAGATGGCTTCTTGATTTCAGCGGTGATCTCCATTACTATGGATCTGGTCGGGATATCGATTCCTTCAGTGTTGGCCTTCATCATAGACATGAAAGAAGATGGTTATTAAGATCCGAGGTAAGCTATTCTCTTGCTTGCCGAACTTATTGAGTTTTTTCGTTTCATTAATTCCGGGATGGTGTTCTTGTAGTTTTTGTTTCTTTCTGCTTACCTAAAGATGATTCCGACCAGTGAAAAGCCTACCCCGGAAAAAAGTGTGTATATATATATATATATAAAGAGAGAGAGAGTGTTATAATTAAGTGCTAAAATTAAAGTTTGTGCTAAATAGGAATGAATCTCAGTCATTTGGTTGATAGCATCAATGATTGATATTAAAGAATGAAAGATTGAAAAATTAAGCATAATTTTCATTCGTGTTTAATTACTTTATAAATCATGCTTAATCAATTAAGCATGAAATCTTGAAAAAAGTTTTAATCTAAACCATTGATTTTTTAGATGAATGATGTAGATTTATTTCTATTTAACACAAACAATTTTTTAGCATGGGATTCACTCCATATATATATATATATATATATGGTGTCTGCAATCATGGAATATCTATTTAGAAATTTTTGTGAAGAATGATTTTCAGATTTCCTAACCGTGTTCCAGATTTAGTAGTCCCGGGTTAAGTCAATGTAATAAAAGACTTACACTATCGTTTGTTTGTCTAGGCCTCGGAAACAATAAGTGGTGTTGATGGGGGAGACCAACAAACTTCATTTTGTGCATCTGGACTTCACCTGGACGGTACATGTTCATGCGACTCGTTCTTTACAGCTGAGGAATCAAGCAGCCTTGCAAGTATTTCACGAATAATTCTGCTTGCCGAGGCATTGTTTGAGGTAGATCCTCGAATCCTACTTTATGTTCAAGCTGCTTGATTAGTTCAAATTGCTTTTGAGAACTTGTGACTACAAAGTAGCTGTTTTGGGGTATGCAAAACTTGTTAAGTTTCCAGATTCTGAATTCATCCACTGCTCAAAGATATGAACCTAACTCCCATTAGATTTGTAAATTATCGATCCAATACCGTGTTACTTATGGCTGCGTGGTATTTTTGCCAACTTAAGAATGATGGTTAATCTAAAATGGTTTTTAGTGAATAAATTGCATCTCTTTCTCAGGTTTTGGATGAAATTCACCATCAATCTCTGTCGCTTTCGCTATCTACTCTCTCGTTTCCTGCTCCAGAATCGGTGGTGGATGCTTTTCCTCTCAAGAATTACAAAACAAGTATAAATGTGGATGGTGATTCCACCGATGTTCAACAGTGAGTTTTCGTATATTGTTAAGAAGAGCAGCAACATGCTGGGCCGTGAGCAAAACCGAACCGAACCAGCGGTGTCGGTTCGGTTTCAGTTTGTTCGGGATTTTTTAGAGTTTTTGGTTTTCAGTTCGGTTCGATTTTTAAACCGAACCGAACATGTACTATATATATATATATAATGTTTATTTATATATAAAAATAGCAAAGCATATAAAATTTAATTATAAAATCTTTATTTTATTTTTAATCTCTAAATTAAACCTATATTAAAATACCTAATACATTAAAATATATGTTTATAATTCAAGTGTTTTATAAAATTGTACCGGAAATTTTGGTTAAAACCGAAACCGCTATTTAGTTCGGTAAGGTTAAAACCGCCAAACCGAACCAAAACCGCCTATTCTTAGCAGTTCGATTCGGTCTGGATTTTCGAAAAGTTCGGTTTGGCTGTTTGGGCGGTTCGGTTCGGTTCGGTTTTCCGACCGTTGCTCACCCCTAAATTGCTGGCACAGTCTATGATCTCAACTCCAAAATCTTCTACCCTCACACACCTTTTCCGCCTCCGGACTATCGATCTCGATCATTTGCATCGACGATGCCAGACTGCATTTCTCAAAATCCGGGTTGAAACAGGCAGTTGATGTTACTGATCTTTGTGAATGCAGGTGCCATATATGCTTAGCCGACTACGAAGAGGGAGAGAGATTAAGAGTTCTTCCATGCAACCATGAGTTCCACATCCCTTGCATTGACAAATGGCTGAAAGAAGTAAACAGGTATTCCTATACACTCCTCCGCGTGCATCGGCGTGTGTCCGATGCCGGATTTTCTCACTAGTTTTCCGGTGCTTGGGCAGGGTATGTCCGGTCTGCAGACACGACGTCTGTGAGGGCCGCGGAGAATGCTCCATCTCCCACACAGAAGTAGGACCAAGATAATGCAACTGTACATAATAGACAAACAACATAGTAACTTGCTCTACTTATATGCATACTAACTTAATATGTTTCTGAATATGAAGCTATGCACTATGCTGTGGCCATATTTTCTAGTGCAAGTTGTGATGCTTTTGAGTTTTTGGTAAAATTGTATGGATTTTGTTGTTCTAAACCTGCATGGAGCACTACACATTCTCAAATATTAGTATGTCCCCTCGCTCGGGGTATAGTGTTGAAAAGCACCTTGTCTGGACCAAGAGGTCACAAGTTTGAATTTTCCCGGGGACATCTGGGTGTGTGAGTTTAATACATGTAATCCTATTAAAAAAATAAAAAATAAAAAAAAATATTAGGAACAAATTGAGGGTAAATAGGGGATAATGCCCTAGATTATTGACGTTTTTGAAAAAAAATATCCTAATGTATTGTTGTCAATTTAAAATTTTCTCAATATTTAATGAGTTCACACCGTTAATTATTGGTGATTCAGCAGTTAAACGTCATTTGACATCCCACGTAGCAATTTAAAAAATGCTAGCAAATTCATAAATATTCTGACATGGAGTTGGATTTTTAACCATTCGTTCGAAGAGTTTGTAGAGAAAAATGAGAAAACGGCGTCTTTTTGATTTGCTACGTGAGATGTCAAGTAACGTTTAATTGCTGAATCATGTTTTAATTTGCCACATAAAATATCAAGTGGCGTTTTAATTGCTAAATTATCAATAGTTAACGATGTTAACTTATTTAAAGTAAAGATTGAAAAAATTTTAACTAACAGCAATACAATACATTAAAATATTTTTCCAAAAATATCAATAAATCAGAATATTATTTCCTGTTTACCCAAATACTTCTCTAACACAATGCTGGAAGTGCTGAAAAGTGTGGAGTATTCAAGATTTGGATTTATTTATCTAGTTTTGGAAAAGTAAAGCTTGCTAACTCAGATTGAAGATTTTCATTATTTATAAAATTTAGTTCCACACCATTATATAGGATTGAAGATTTTAAAGAAAGATTATGTGGCAGGAATTTTCCTTCATTGTGACTGCATTAAAGTGGTCCAACTTTGGGTTCAACAAAAAAATGGAACTAAACCTAAAACTCAAACAGTCGAAGCTCAATCATCCCCTCTTTTCGTTTTGGAGAAAACCAAGCCACCACTTTTGCAGAGTGAAGAAGTCTTAGAGAGTAATTCAAGCTGTAGATTACATCTTCCATCTGTGGCCCCTGCTTCCCAGACGACGAGGACGAGCCGATGGCGAACCTGGAATCTACCCGGAAAACAATAGGTCCAGCCACCTGCAACAATACCAACCATCACCATCTAGTCCTCAGCAAACAAGTATGCATTCTTAAAATCTTGAAACCTTATTCCAGCTCATGAAAAGATTTCCTTCTCGATATATTTGATGTACGAGTAGCTCACCTGCTGCTGAAAGATTAGATTTAGTCTGGGAGACCACAGATCATTTGGTGGTTGGTTGCTTTGTGAACTGCTGAAAAGGCTGGCCACCTTTTTGGCTATGGCTGAAGCCGAAGTAATATCCAAGCGGGCGTCTAGTCTGGTGAGGTCTCCGTAATCATTTCTGAATCTCCCATGCTGCAAACTACAGCATAGTGAGCCAAATAAATCGGCACCAAAACGGCCTCTCCTCTTGGTCCCAGGGGAACTTTGGTTGGCGTTTTGTAACCCTTCCACGCCATGTAGCCATGCCTCGCAAGCACCCCCTGAATGCAGAAGAGAATAAAGCAGAAAACAACTTTTTTCAAGCAACTGCAGGGATAATACAACATCTTGATTCAAGAAAACTTGAGCAGGCATTCATGAGTTTGTTTGGCATTAACATATCCATCCAGTTCAGATGGGAGTAACACGGAAATATGGCAAACGATGCAATATCATCATCATTAATAGAAACTAAGAGGAGGCCATGAAAATCATAACAAAAACCGTAATATTTATCAATAAGAAAGAATAGGCAGAAGCAGCACAAGCACAATCAACCCTATAAATTACCTATGATTCCAGATATTGCTGCGTGAGGATCCTTGAGGCGAACATCATATGGGGGACACCAAACCTCACCGTCTTGCGTCTCCACCTTGGCATCATCCTTCACCTTGGCATCATCCTTCGTTTCCTTCGGCCTCCATAAGTCTTTCGACTTCTCATAAGAAAAAGCAGCTTTCGCACATAACCCAGGCAATAAAGCAGCTGGAATCTCAGTATTAACAGAATCAACAGTTTCTGGAGTGCCACTATTTTTATGTATGCCAAAACGGTATCGCAGTCCTGAATCAGAGACAAGGGATAAACAGTCCAACGATATGGATTCAGGAACTTCCCAGTATTTTCCTTTACGGTCTATGAAAAGCTCCGGCCATGCAGCTTCGAAAGTGATATCATAATCTGCAAGCTGCACGTGAAGACGGAATATTGAAAAGATGATCAACACCAAGATCAAAAAGGACTCAAGTAACACTCTACGGGAACCCAGGTAAACTAGCAAACAGGGTTCAGAATCTTGCCTTGTGATAGAGCATGGCCTTGCTGCGTCGATTCTTCTTTTCCCCATGCTTTTCAGTGCTCAGCAATACCGAAGTTGAGGATGTTAGAGCTATCTGTGTGCATAGACCTAATGCATATAGCGATTTATCCAAAAAATGCTTCGCAGCATCTTTAAGTAAAGGTAGCTCCCACTCTTCTGCAGCAGAAATCTCAGCATTGATAGAGGATATCAGTTTCTTTGGACGAAACTGCCCTATTAATCCACACCACCTACATAATAAGGGTACCAATTCAACAGCATAAGCCCTAGATACAAGAACTCGAACCTAATGAAGTTCATTTCCATTAATAAGCAATATAATGCAAAATTCGCATTGCCATTGTACAAAGCAATCCCACAATTCTTGAAGCCTAATGCATTTACATTAACAACGCCTAAAATATGAACGCTCTCGTAAATGTCAAAGCTAATACGCTAAATGATTTCCAACGATTAATTGATCCATAATTTATTTACCAGTCGCCGATGACCGCTCGACCAATGAGGGACTGGAGAGCAAAAGAGCCCAATTCCTTGTGGTTGATGGAAGGAGAAAAGGAAGGGATGATGCCGAGAGGGAATCCGTTCCGTAGCAGAGAAACTTGCTGAAACCTGAGCGCTCTGCTAGCTCTTGCGCCATCGAGGGGTATGGGATCCCCAGGGATTGACTTGCATACGCCATCGATGGATTGCGGAGTTGAGATGTTGAGGTCCCAGAATGCTGCGTCCATTGCAGTTCTTAATTTCGCCATTTTTTCAAGCTGAATTTGGCTAGAGGGTTTTGGCGTGGTTTCTTATCTGGTTGCTGCAATGAGACAATTTCTGAGAGCTAATGAGAGAGGAGAGAGAAGGGTTTTCTTTGGGTTTATGTGTTGGTAAATTGCATTTTGACCCCGGTATTGCTGGCTATTTACATTAGAGGTAACTAAACCGAACCAAAGTACCGAAATAATCGAACTAAAATTCTTGTTCGATTTTCGATTATAACCGAATCTTAATATAATTTAATAAATTATCAAAATTAAGAATAAAAAATAGAAATTATATGTCCCTTCGCTCGGGATGTAGTGGTTAAAGGCTTAAAGTACCTTGCCTGTGACTGAGAGGTCACGGATTCGAGCTCCAGGAGGACATCAGTTATATATATTTATAATAATATACTACCTCGGTCCCATGGGAATTGTCCCCTTGGGAAATGACACAATAACCAATGCAAATAGAAGAAATTAGTATTTTATTTGCGAGTGTGTGTTAATTTTTCATTTTAAGTAGGGTGTAAATGAACCAAACTGTTCGCGAGCTACTCGGATCTCGACTCGATAAAAGCTCGTTCGAACTCGTTTAGTAAAGCTCGTTTATTAAATGAACCAAACTTGAGCATCATAGTATTCGACTCGTGAGCTCGTGAGTAGGCTCGTTAGCTAAAATTAGTAAGAAATATAAAATAATTAATTTTATAAAAATAATATTTTCATGATTTAAAAGTAACAATAATGATAAATCTTAGTAATAATGAGAAAATTGAGAAATTGAGTATGTATAAGATATTAATTTTGGAATAAATAATTTTTCCTTTCAAAATAATAATGAATATTCTTAAGAGGAGTATATTCTAAATTTAGAAAGTTCCTTTAGGCTCTACTAAAGCTCGATAAAGTTCGTGAACATCAAAGTGTTCGATAAAAAAGCTCGAAGCTCGACTCGATACTAAATGAGTCAAACTTGAGCACGGCACTAATCGACTCGACTCGGTTCGATTACACCCCTAATTTTAAGTAAGGGGACAATTAAATGGCACAGACGAAAAAGAAAAGAGAGACAATTGAAGTAGAACGGAGTAAGTATATATTTAAAATATTTATATATTAATTTAAATTTGAATTTATTAATATTATATATATATATATATATATATATATATATAAATTCGATTATTCAATTATTTCGATTCAGAAAAAATTAATCGAACCAAAATAACATAATTTTTTTTTTTTTTGATTTAGTTCAATTTCAATTTTTTCGATTTCTTGGTCACCCTTAATATAATGGAAACTAAATATTCTAAAAACAAATTATACTACCTATTCATTTCAACTATAGGATTGAATAGACAAAAGTGACTTAAATTAAATTCTACTTCTCTTTAACATGATGTTAATGGTGAAATATGAGAAATTTGAATAAATAATTTCACCCTGAGCATATGTTAATGATGAGCATATGTTAATATAGCCATGTGCTAATGGGATAATATATTTGATCACAATGAACTATGGAACAATTCTTTTGAATAAAATATAATAAAACCAATCCTCCATTTCTCATTCTCCTAAAAAGAAATTCTACTTCAAACTTTCTTTCTTTTGCCAAAAATGTATGCAACAGAAAATTAAACCCAAACTATTCTTTTCATATAAAAAGAAAGCATCAGATAGATCATTGATAGCTTAAAGAGTGTATCATCTTGGTCGTCACCATCATCCCTTCATTATACACTAAGTTTTAGTACTGAAAAGTTGATTGAGCATCAAAAAAACCAACACGAGTAGAGACTTGGAGACAACATAAAACCCCAGTTCTCTCAAGAATTATTTCCCAATCAAATATCTAAGTTTTAGTGATGGGAGATCTTCCATATCTTAACTGGCCATAGGGTGGTTGTGGATGTATTCGATTGCGAGCAGGCACGAGTCGATCTTATCAGCTTCCTTGTCCGGGATTTCCAACTTAAACTCTTCCTCCAGAGCCATCACAATCTCCACATTGTCTAAGCTGTCCAACCCCAAATCCTTCTGAAAATGGACATCCGGAGTTACCTGCGGATGTTGGAATACAAAAAAAATGAGATCAAGAAGATAATATTTGACTGACTGAATCTGAGGGCAGTGTAATCCAGCAATATACCAGAATGGAAAAACTTCTAATGCACAAAGCTCGATTTTTTAAAGATTATTCAACCTAGAGATTAAAACTGGTACGTTTTGCTTCGAAAAAGTAACCCTGGAGTGGTATGATATGCATCATAATAAGATTAAGTGGCATGTTAAGCATGATACCCTTGATTGGAAAGTTTACTTTAAATGACAAATCACACCAATTTATCTTTTGATGACTTAGGCTAATCATGAGCAAAACATATATGGGATCAGTGTAGGGGTAACATTAAGAGAAGCAATCCCCAGTGCTTTTTCAGTACAAGTGAGTTTCCTTAAGTTCAACAAGAACACAGGCAAAGGCAAGATAGCGTCGCTCCCATACTTGAAGCCTCTCACAAACTACCCTAGTGGGAAACTTAGGAAACCTCTTCTTGTTCCTATACTAAGCAGATATCTCCGAAGTTTTTTATTGAAGAGAAACAGGACTTCCCACTCTCCACTTCAAGCCTACGAACTGTGCTGTGGTGTTGATGCCTTGAGGAGACTCAAAGGGTGGAAATTCCGTGTGAAAAGGATACGTCTTGGGTTACATCCCACTGACTCCCCTCCCAAACTCGGGAAAAAAAAAAGTGACAAATCACATTGATTCATTTCTTCTTGCTGACATGATAATTAGAACTAATGATTGGAGATGACTAAAAATGGATGAGTCGATTAAGAGGGGAAAAAACATGACATATAAGGCCAAAATCAAAAACATGGAAACTACTCTAAATTATTAATCTGAACATTATATTGAATTTCTTTATGCTCCTGCTGAGAAATATTGGGAAAAGCTAAGGATGGAGATTTTATTGATTCAGTGTCCTCCTAAAATTCCTATCTGTGATTTGAAAAAGATAAATGCTCTCAATCAACCAATTGCATTCCCATCAGGAGAAACAAGGGAAGTTTATGCATACTTCCATGCTAACGGATTACATAACCTGCTGAGTTGAAACAGTAATTTCCCCACTCTCTTTCTAGTTTCAATATCTCCGTACTCACTCCACTTATCTCAGGAACCACTACGAAAACAAAAATGACATTGCACATCTCCAGCAGTTATATCATATTTGAAACGGATTTTGTGCCCGAAATCAGCCACTTCGAATAAAATCACTCTATTAGGGTATAATTTAGTCATAAAATTCCTAAAGTAAACAGAATCCTAGTCTCCCAGCCTCTGTTCACCAGTCAATCAAATCATCCACAACGATAATTTGAATTCAAAACTTCCACTAAAACCGAGAAACATTCCTAAACAATCCACATGAACAACATTCTAAAAAAAAAAGGAACATTATTAAATAAATAAAATATTTAAATACAAGGAGCTAGAAATAGCTTAGACCTTGGATGGATCAACTTTGGGGAAGCACTTGACGACCTCGAGAACTCGGTCGATTACAGCTTGCTTATCGAGGTGATCGTCCCCGTGGGACGACATTGATCGGACGGCCGTCAGCCGGGACCCATTTTGGGCTAAGGACTGTGTTACGGGTACCCGAAAGTGGCGGAGGATGGCGGATCTAAACGCCGATGCCATATTCTCGTTCAATTACAGCGCGAAATCTCTCTCTCCCTCTCTCCTCTCTCCTCTCTCTCAATCTCTCTCTGATTTGGGGGTGGAGGAGGCTCTATATTCGTCCGAGGGTTCGAGGGGCATTATTGGAATTATACCTACGGAGGAGGCTCCCTTGACTTTAGTGAAATTACGCAATAAAATAATAAAATTTTATTATTAATAAAGTATATTTATTAAAAATGATAAATAATTACGTATTATTTGAATTAGTAAGCAAATAAATTATACAAACACGAAAATAAATGCACCGTTATCGAAACTAATTTGTAAGCAATTAAATTTGTATTTATTTTGTTGTGTATTATTACAATCACTTACTAATATTATTGTCCCTTGTGGGCTTTTTCAAAAGTTTAATTAAGTAGAGAATTGAGGGTTATATCGAAATCTTTAATTTAAAGTTGATAATAAGTATAAAATATATAAAATCATGGACGTCGTATAATAAATTTAATAATAACAATATATGATGTTTTTGTAGCATTTGAAATTTGATTGTTTCGATTTTTATTTAAATAGCAACATCAAACACAAACCTAATAATTTAAATAAGACAAGCCACAAACTATTAATTTAAGCCTAATTTTGGAGGAATTTGATTATTAAAAAAGTTTGTAAGTCTGTTTGAGAAACAGGAAGGATTACTGTGGGCTAGTCTGCGATACAATGCAAGTTTGATGCAAATTATTGTTTGTTATATTATCGTTGTTGATGGGTAAAAAACATAAAATAAAAGAAAGGAAGAAAATCATAGACGAAACGGTCGGGGTTTGCTCTATTGCATTTAAAGTGATTATTTGGTACGCTATGATTGATTTTCAATGATCATCGTAGCTCTTTAGTGAGATGATTTATTTATAATAATGAAAAGACTCATGTTCCTTCATGAGGAGAGAGTCAGAGACAATCATTAGTGAAGGACTTTCTCGAAAAGTGACATAAGTTGAGACACCTCTTCGAACTGGTTGTGTCCTTCGATCAATTTGGAGAGATTGATTCGTGCAAGGTGGTGCCTCGAACTGACACAGCTCCTCAAATTCGGAATCACTCGTGCGAACGGCTTGCCTTAGTCGATTGTTTTATGAAACTATAACAAACCTTGACCACCTTCTTCAGAGCTATCTTGCTTGGGCTGCCGAAAATGGACTTACACATTTCTCGGTCATAACATTCGTGATAGATTAAAGGTCTTTCTTTAAAAAAAAAAAACTAAACATATCGAACTATTAAGAGTGCCCTTATATATAACAAAATAATAATCTTAAAATAAATATTTAAATGGAGTACAATATTTAACATGTATTTATGGGTGAGACATCTCCCTCACCAACTAGTATGAAAATCAAAGCAAATTGAGAAAGACATTGCAGTTTGGAAATGAAAGAGACCTCATAATCTCCCACTACAACCTCCACTCTCTTTTAAGTTCCAACTTTTTTGTATTTTGTTTTTATGCTAAATTAAGTTTTATGCAAGTGTGCGTGAATGAAAGAGGTGATAAAGAGATTGGTGGAAAATATAGAGGGAGATGAAAGAAGACAAACAAAATGAAAAATTAATTAAAAATTAGTTAAATAATTTAAAGTGTCATCTTTAACTTCACTAACAAATTCGATCAGATTTTAATATTTCACTGCTATACATCAACATAGTAAATAAAATTGATATATTTTAATAATAATCTAATAATAAAATTATATACACACCGCACAATCTAGTTAAGTTTTATCTATGTGAGTTGTGACAACCCCATCTCCCAATTATTGCAAACTCCATTAAAATTAATCTCATTTTAAAGAGAAAGAGGGTCCCACACAACAAAATTAAATTCTATCAAATGAATGTCACAACTTATGGATGTTAATCACAATTAATATTCAATAAAGGGTATTAGATAGTCGAATAACTTCACACCTAAAAACTGGTTGCCAAAGTCAATTAAATAGTAATTGTGTCACCCTATGTTTAGAAACAATTTCAATGTAGTAGAATGAATACGCGTTACACACACTCAATGCCCAACTCACATATCACAATAGTAATTATACACCAATTATTTTTCATTATCCATTCAAATATAAACACCACATTAGGAATGTTCTTCTTTTTAGTATATAGACTTTTTTTAATAGATGAGGAAAAAATGGTCCATTTTGAAGACACTCGAAAATCTAACTCTATTAGGCATTTCGATTTCAAATTATTTCATTATTTGGGCAGAATGTTCAAATATAATTTGAATTATGCAAATTTTCTCAAATTTATTTTATATTTGAGAAATATTTTCATAAATACACTAAGTATTTTAAATTAATTTTTTCGATCAATGAAGAACTGGCTATATTATTGGAAATTTAAGTGATACAATGAATTATTATATTAAATATTAAAATCAAAAAGTTTAATTTACTGACTTTAATTTCTAATAATACAAATATCCTTTCCGTTGAACCAAAAAAATAAGTTTTGGATAAATTTAGATAGCTTATAATAATTTTGGGATAATTCTAAACACAGCTACTTTTTTACTCCCTACAACCACTTAAAAAAATTAAAATATGATATACCAATTTTATCCTTATAGATATAATCTAAATTAAAATATTTGATATTCAAATATATATCCCCTAAAATACAACCCTCGCTAATAAAACCCTCTAAAAATTTAAAACTTCATCTTTTTTGTAAAATAAAAAAAAAAATCTAAGATACAAAATACAGACACCGTAATTTTTTTTTAATCTTATTTAGTTCTGCCATTAACCAAACAATAATCATTAGCAGTCTGTCGGCTCTACTCACTCCCCATTATCTTCTATAGCAACTCAAACCCTATCATCCATCCTAATTATATATATATATATAAAACAAACAGAACAAAGGGAAAGGAAGAATCTAGTGACTTTTATCCTAGTAATGGTAGATGCAAAATTATATTTTAATTTTAGGTTTTACGTCTGATTTTTGAATCGTGGAAGAAAAAGGGAGAAGAAATTAGGTTTTAGGTTTAGAAGTAAAAGGGAGAAGAGATTTACGTCTGAATAATAGAAGAAAATTTAGGTTTAAATTTTGGGAATAAATTTTAAGGGGTTTTATTTAATAAGAGTTTTTTATTTTATGGGATTTATATTTGAATATCAAATTTTTAATTAAGATATAAGGATAAAATTGGAAGTTTATATTATATTTTTTTAAAGGGGCTATAGGGAGTAAAAAGATGATTGTATTTAGAATCACCCATAATTTTGACATTTAAAATAAATTTGAAAAATTCGTATAATTTGAGATATATTTGAGACTTTTTTTAATAAAAATACATGTATTTAAGCTCACACCTGTGGGACCTATTGAATCAGACAAGATACTTTCACTACTACTAGGATTGAGCATACGGTTATTCGGTTCGATTTTAACTAATAAAATAACTGAACCGAAATAATTGAATTCACATTGGAGGGAATTGAATCGAACTGAATTACCGAACCGAAAATCTTATTCGATTTTCGATTATAACAAAATTTTAATATAAAGTTAATGAAATAATAAAATAAAAAATAAAAATAGAAATTGTATGTATTATATATATAATTTTTATATATAAATATATCTATTATATATTTATTAATATGGAGTATAAATTTGGTGTTGGATCCGGAAAAATAATAAAAAAAAACCAAAATAATTAAATTAAAATAATCGAAAATTTTCCGATTTGATTTGATCTAATTTCTTTTCGAACCCACTTAAAAGCAGTGGTAGGGGCACTCATGTCATTGCACTAACAGTAATTTATACCAAGAAATTATTTTAATGTTCCTTTAAAATATGGGGAAAAATAACAATATACATGTAAATTACAAATCTAAAAGAGGAAATTAACGCCCGGGGGTAAAACCGTAATAACAGGTCAAAGTTAATAGGTGGGGTCGTACGAGTACCTTCCGAGATCGACGAGTTTCCGGGAACGATTATTGCGAAACAACGCCGTCGCCGACAGGTGCGGCTTCGGCGCAGTCCTCGGGTCTCCGGCGACCGCCGCCTCCGGTGGCGCTGCCTTCTGATTCCAGTGGCGGCTCGGGCTGGGGCGCACCATCGGACTCAGACAGAATGTTAAGCCTGATACACTTTTGCTCTGCCCCGCCGCTCTCCCTCCGCCTCGCCGCGCCGATGACGGCGTCCTCCGCGGCGTCTGTCTCCATCCCTGGGAGTCCGACGAGTGCCCGCTCGATGCTCCCCAGCAGTACTCGTCGTCGTGATCGGCGCCTCTCTCCGGCGATAGACCCCTGCCGCGATTCCGGCTGGTTCTAATCACGCTCTCGTCGATCGAAACCGTCGAGACCTTTTTCTTCCGGCGGCTGGAGGTAATGCTGGGGAGCCACGCCGGTGAGGCCGAGCTGGAATGAATCGAAACCGTGGGATGAGGAACCGGACCGGCATCTTTCTTCTCCGGCTTCGATCTGAAAATCCCCCAAAACAGAGAAGAAAACCTACTCTTCTTATTGCTGTTAATCTCAACCTCAATCGATGCGTTGGTCCCCACCTGAGGAGTCCTGTACAAGAGGTGGTGGTGGTGGTGGTGGTGTTGGGCGTGGGGCCGGCACGTGGCGGCGGCTGCGTCTGATTTCCTTCGCGAAATGTATGGCGAGACAGAGCGCGGGAATGAAACCTGCGCCCGCGCTTGAGCAGCGATGACGGTGAGGAGGCGTTCGCGGAGGCAGGAGGCGCAGACGCCGACGCTGCAGCTCTGGTCGGCCGGGTGTTTACTGCACCTCATTTATCTCTCTCTCTCTCTATGTATATATATATATATATATATATATATATATATATACGTATAATCGAACTTTTTGCAATTGTTTACGTACAAATTTTGTGTCTATTGCAGAATTTTGATGAGAGCGATTGAGCAGCAAGATCGTGGCATTGTTCACAGCTTTAGAGCGAGAGATTGAGAGCAAATCGGAGTATAAATTGGTGCAGCTTTAGAGAGAGAGAGAGAGAGAGGAGAGGAGAGAGAGAGCTCGCAGCAGCGGAGGTTGAAGGCGAGTGCCGAATTAGTACTGACATTTAATTATTCTTAAATATTTGCAAATTCACAATTTATAATAACTGACTTCATTTTCCAAATCGAAATAAATAACAAATAATAATTAAAGTAAGATTAGGCAACCAAAAAAAAAAAAGTATTAGCAGAGATTTAGGAATTTATAGTTAGGATTAAGATGAAATTGATGTCAACCACAACAGAATTTAGTTCCGATATATCGAATATTTTGCGGGAGAAATCATAATTATTGTTGCGCATTATGTGTGGATTAGTTGGGCGAAGGCGATTTGTTATTCATAAACCTTTTTTAAGAGGGATTTAATTACAATTAACCACCTTTCATGCTAGTTAATAATTGATTATTACTATTAGACTTTTTTTCTATGCATCGATTCAGACAAGTGATGTTACTACACGAGTTTTTTTTTTTTCAATCATTTCTATATTATAATTTTTTTATTAAGAAATTAGTTTTAATTTATATTTCATTCGTTCGGATTATTAAGAAATTAGTTTTAACTTATATTTCCTCCGTTTAGATTATATGATTCACTTTGATTTGCACATTTGTCAAAAACTATTTAATATTTAAATAAACTTATAACATTATCCTTATTTAAAGTATGTTAATTAACCTCTCATTTTCATAGTATTACATTTTATATTCTCATTTTCCAAAATTATTCAGGGATATAACTGTAAATTAAAAAAAATACTAAATATAAAAATTAAATCATATAATTCAAACACCCTAAAATAACTATAGTGTCAGCTCTTTTATTGAGAGTCCAATATTATGATAATTTATTTACTCCATCCGTCCCGATTATTTGGTCCATGTTTCCTTTTTGGGATGTCCCATTTATATGGTCTATTATCTAAATTTAGTATATTTTTTTGTATGTGTTTACAAATTTACCATTATAAATTGAACATAATTAATAGAGTTATTATTAATAGTTATTGCTAAATAAGGGTAATTCAGAAAATTTGTTCAAATATTTAATATATGCATAAATGAGTTTTGACATTCGTACAAGTTAAACATGACTAAATAAATGGGACTGAGTGAGTAATTAAAAGAATTTTATTTACTCCCTCCGTTCCAATTATATAGTCCACTTTGATCTTGCACGTTTGCCAAAACTTATTTAATATTTAAACAAATTTTCAATATTACCCTTATTTAAAGCATTAATTAACCTCTCATTTTCATAATAATACATTTAATATTCCCATTTCCCAAGATTATTGAGGGATGTAATGATAAATGACCATATAAAAATAATACCAAATATAGAAACTGGACTATATAATTGAAACACCCTAAAATAATAATCCGGACTATATAATCGAAACGGAGGGAGTATATTTCATGAGCAATTGACCATTATAAATAGGTGACTGAAAGTATTAATTGTTACCAAATTTTCTTGCAAGAAAATTTGAGTTCACATGGGAAATGGAAAATTGCAGGGATTTAAGACTTTTTTAAAAAATATATATATATGTTTTTGCCATATTTTCTCCATTTTCTTTTATATTTATTTCCAAGTAATCCACGTTGCGTTGCTGCATCCTGTTGGGAGTTGGGACTTGGTCTAGTAGCTACTAAATTCCACAACTCCCATTTAATACCACCAAAAAAATAAAAAATAAAAATAAAAATATAATGCTTAGATTTATATCATATATGTTTCAAATTTGAGTTGAGAAACGAGTGTTTTTAATCAAAATAATTCAGTTCAATAATAAAAACTCTCTTTATAGTTATTGGTTCTTCCATATATATTAATTGTTTTATCTTTAAAATTTATACGTATCTTCCCTTATTTATTTTTATAATATTCTTGTCAAGAGAATGCTTACCACATAGCCGTGAGCACATATTATCGGTAGATAAGTGGGTATTTATGTTCTTGTTATATGTGGTTCGAACAAATATTCATTTTTGTGCCTGAAATCATTTAGTACTAGTCGAATTTGATATTGAAGGGACAAAATCACTCGCAACAAAACGAGGAAGTCGATCTTAATATTCCAAATAGTTTAATAATATATGTATATAATTGTTAAAGTATTCTAAATCGATTGGAGACTTAGGGGTATACTACCTTATAATGGTGAAAGTCTCATATTCTTACAAGTCAGTTTTATAAGTTATCACGCATTAACTGCAAACCTGAGAGTATACTGTCATAAAATGGTAAAAATCGCATCTTCTTACAAGCTGGTTGAGAACTTTACAGATTCAAGTGTATGCCACCTTATAATGATGAATGTCTCATCTCCTTACAAATCAATTTTTTTTAAGGAGAAAATAACATATATCACTAATGTTAATTTTTTTTTAATTACCTGCAAATATTTTTTTATTGCATTATATACAAATAGGGAAGTTTAGATTAATTTATATGCCATGAAATTCAACACGTATGGGCCAAATTTGTCAAGTCTATTGTGAATATTTTTGTGGTTGAATATGTCAAATTGTTTCTAGATGCACCAAATAATCCATTCGAAAAGTAAAATGTACGTACGTACAAATTTATTATTCATAATTAATTAATTAATAGCTGCATATAATATTAACTTAATTGTTGTATAAGAACTTGACAAATATCCTTAACTATATATATTATTTTACATAAATGAAATATAATAAGTTCTTTTGTAGTGCATGGCTATGGAGAAACTTTTACATATAGAATATTCAGAGTTAGAAATATTTTTGAAGAATAAATTAAGATCACTCATGTTGTCTTATAATAAGATAGGATAGATATTTTATTTTTAAATTTGATGGTATCATGCATTATTTACTAAGTGAGAAAGTTATGTTTCATAGTATCAACTATCAACTCTATAAATGAAATATTAATGCTTACAATTTCATTTTTTAATCGACTTAAAAACCAACCTCGAGTATAACTATAATATTTCCTTTTAGGAAATAACTAGATTTGCACCTGCGCTGCGCGAATTAAATATACAATTTTTTATTTTGTAATATTAAAACTTAATTAACAATTTTTTAATGTATATCTTAAATTTTTTAGCAAATCTTTTACATATATATAATTTTATTCATTATTATACTTAATATAATATAATACAAATTATTTTCAATTCGATTTAAATTATTATCTCATAAAAGATATTATATTTATTTTATTTAAAAAATGATAAATATAATAAATTATTGAGATATAATGTTTTAAATAAAAGTAATCATTGTTTACTATATATCTATATTATAATAGTTTTTTATTTTTTTTTTATCATTGTTTACTATATATCTACACCCGAGCATTGTACGGAATATAATTATCTTCTTTAATAAATTGGTGAGATAAAATATTTTAATGAAAAAATAAAAAATATAATTTTGTTATATTTTATATTATAATTGTATGTCTATAATATTTTATATCTAATTTTGTGTAACATAATAGAAAAAACAAATAAATAATGTAAAATTAGAACAAAAACTTTTGGCGGGAACGATTATGGTACACTATTTTCTTTTCATATATATAGATAGATAGATTTTAATCCTACGCATTCAAAATTCGAAACAACTGCAATTTCATTTTCAACCCGAGTTCTATGTTGTATATATACAATATAATCGAATCAAATTACATTCTGTAATGTTAAAACTTGAATCGTTTAATATCAAACATTTCAAAATTCTAGAATTTAATTGAACTTGGATTCAACTGAAAATTTTAATTTCTGAATTTCTTTAAATATTCAATATTTTATTAAAAATATATTTTTCCAAATTTATTATTTTCTTTATGTTAATAAATTTTATCAAAGATTTATTTTTGAATATAAATAAAAAAATTATTATACTTATACTAATAATAAATAAATAAATAAAAATTAGTAAATCCGTTTATTTCGGCCCTACACAGCCAAACCAACAGTCAAAACAAACTAACGATTAAGAGGGGCCCGATAAATATCTTCAACCAATCATTTAGGCAAATATTATGGGTGCGCTACTCGAATTTTGATTCGAAAAAAGCTTATTCAAATATGTTTAATGCAACTCGTTTATTAAATAATTAAATTTGAGTAACAAAGTATTCAACGTGTGAATTAGCTTGTTAGCTAAAATTAGTGAGAAATAAAATACTCAATCTGTCCCATCAGATTAATCTATTTTTTCATTTTCGTTTGTCCCACCAGATTAATCCACTTTATCAAAAAGAAAAAAAAATTCCTCAATCAATAAAATATTAATTTCACTACACTCACAAACATTAGTTTCTGTGCCGAAACCAAAATGAACTAATCTAATGAGACGTTGGGAGTAATAACTATCATAGAAGCAATATTTTCATACTTTAAAAACAAAATAACAATAAATTACTATAGCAATGAGAAAATTTTGAATTTGAGCTTTAATGTGATATAAATTTTGAAATAAATAACTTTTCATTTCAAAATAATAATGAATATTTTAAATAAATTCTAAATTTATAAAAAAAAAATTTAAACACGATAAAGCTCGTGAACTTTAAAGTATTCGATAAAAAATTTTGAAGCTCGACTCGAAACGAGTCAAACTTTAACACAATACTATTCGACTCAATACTATTAATATGATAGTTTAATATCACCAATGGGAGTCAATTTTAATTATTAATATTTTTAATTTATTGTCACGTAACTAAATAAAAGACAAAAACTTGTATAAGACTCATCCAAATAAAAATTTCAATATATAATAATAATAAAAATATAAAAAACTTTAATAAAATTAATAAATTAATGATAATAATATACATAAATATATTTAAAAAAATAAAAATAAAAATTGGTCCCTCACCATCCACAGTCCTCACTTCACGTTGTTCTTCATTTTCAATCCCTTTTTCCTTTTCAGGATAGTTAGAGTTACCACGTAAAAATATCATATAATTGTATTAATGAAACCAAAATTTTTTGGACTCATAGTTTCCGTCGCATTCCAAACTGTTCATGGAGACGTAAATCGCTGAAGTGGATTGGAGTTTTTTTTTTTTTTTTTTTTTTGGTGAAGTATCTGAGCATATTATGGGGAATTTCTCCCGCCAGATGACGATTTCAGCAGCGCTGTTGAAGCGTTTGCAATCGCAACAGAAAACTCACGCCGCCGTGGAAGGCGCGAGGCTTTTCACGACGACGGAGTGCCACCGTCCGACCATTATTCACAAGCGCAGCTTGGATATACTCCACGATCCGTGGTTCAACAAGGTGAATGCCGAATGATAAACGAGTGTTTCAGCTAATGCATCACTGAGATATGGAGGATCTGATCGTGATGTGTTCGATGATGATGCTGCATTGCTGTACTGTTACTCGATTTTTGGTTTTTGTGTGATTATATTTGGGGCTTAACGAGTTGGTTGATTTTGTGTTCTTTGGCTGTTTGGTTGAGTGCGCGAGTTTAATTTCAGTGTTTTTTTTTTTTTGTGGATTGGTGGTTTTGCTGCATCGGAATTGGATGGAAATGAAGCATTTAATTCTAAAACGTAAATGTTAAATAATTACAGGGAACTGCATTTTCGATGACAGAACGTGATCGTCTTGACCTTCGTGGGTTACTGCCTCCAAATGTCATGAGTCCTGAACATCAAATTGATCGCTTCAGTGAGTTTTCTTCCACCACTTCTCGTGATATCTTTCCATTTCGGTGTTTAATCGGGCAATTGCATCGTATCCTATCGTGTTTGCGAAAGGAAACTCGGTCTGAGTCATACATCACGTGTCAGCATTTAGTATTATATCGGGTTCTGATTGTGTGCTGGTTTTGGTTGTGTGCGAGTTTTAATGGTTTTTTTATTGGCTGGATTTTATAAAGTATATGCAAGTTACTTCTATCTTTGGTTGCTCGCTCATGGACGACTGATTAAGCCATGAATTTTGTTAGATGAAATTTTTGGGAACTTTACATTAGATATCCCTATTTTCCTTAAGAGATAAATGTTTTTGAGCTGATTATTGAAGTTTATAAGTTATAATCTTGAACTTCAAAGTGCTTGTGATAATATCTATTATTCTCTCTGTCTCAATTCAAATCATAGTGGCCGACTTAAAGAAGCTTGAGCAAAGTACTAGGGAAGGACCATCTGATCCTTATAGTGTAGCTAAGTGGCGAATTCTCAATCGGTTGCATGATAGAAATGAGACGATGTATTACAAGGTCAGTTACCAAGTCCATATTATATCTTGTAATACACAGTTTTTTCCCCCATTTTCTATGTATGCAACATGATGACATTTGTTTACTAGGTTAACGTCTTTACAATTACTCTATTCACCAATCTTCACAAACATGCACACTTTGAACTTGTGCAAGAGTCAAAAAGTTACTTCATAGATCTAATGTTAAAGCATTTATCTTCAGAACTTTTGAACTTTGATATTGTCACTTCTACCAAAGAAGTCATACTTGTTATCCATCAAATGAAATATTTAACTCCACAGTGCACTAGGCTAACATACAAAATAGTCATGGCTAAGATTCCTAGCTTATGGATTTTGATAAGGATATTGTTTCTTTCTTTTGATCAGAGTTTCATTTTGGATATATTAACAGGTTCTTACTGAAAATATTGAGGAATATGCACCGATAGTTTATACTCCTACAGTTGGTCTTGTATGTCAGAAGTACAGTGGCTTATTCAGGCGACCTAGGGGCATGTATTTTAGTGCATCAGATCGTGGAGAAATGATGTCAATGGTTTATAATTGGCCAGCAGAACAGGTTTGGCTTGTTTTGGTGTTTGCTTCTGCTGTTCCTTTAGGCATTTGATCAGTTTTTGTGTCCTGTTCACTTTCCAATTGATTTCCCTTTTACATCCAGCATCCTATATATTAGGTGGCATGTTGGAAGTGAGCAATTTTCCAGTTTAAATAATTCATTCTGGACGGAGGTTATTGATTGATGTTTACCCCCCACTTTTGTTGAAACTAGTCTATGTTTGTATCACACATATATTCTTATCAGGGGTTAGATTATGGGCACCACAGGGCATATATTAAGGATCACAGACATTTAACATGATTAAGAGGAGCAGCACATAAATTATAATTCCACATTGTATTTCTTTTTTGTGATAATGTGAAGTTTGTCCATTTACAAGTTACTGTTTTGAAACTGTCTTTCCATTGTAGGTGGATATGATTGTTGTAACGGATGGAAGCAGAATACTAGGTCTTGGAGATCTTGGAGTTCAGGGAATTGGAATTGCAATTGGAAAGCTGGATCTTTATGTCTCTGCTGCAGGGATAAACCCACAGAGGGTACTATCTTCCTCTTATTTTTGCTATTAAAAAAGTCCATTATCATCTTCAGTATCTTGCCGACATTTTATTTTATGAATAAAACACCATAGAAGGCCAATGAGGACGCATGCACGGAAGGGATGCCAAACTTTTAACTATATGAATGATATGTGTTGTGAGTAGTGAAACCATTGAATACATTATAGGAAGGTTAATTTCAGTTATATGTTAGCAAATCTTAAAAAAAGAGAGCAGCTTATTTGCTGCGAACCATTGCCAGTTTCTCTGCAGAAGGTTAGAAATATAGAAGAGCTTATCATCTTGTTTAATACTGTAAAGATCTCATTTCTCTCCCTACAAAACCGGCTTGCAAGGAGAGGGACTTACACCATTATATGGTAGTATACTCCTAGATATGTGGGATATTTAACAAATACTCTAGTTGATTTTACATAATTTTTCCTTTACTATTGATGCTGCAATTAGAGAAAGTACAAGTGACATATCCCGGTTATCTTTTCTTTTCATTTCCTGGTTCTCCTATTCTTAGTTTGTCATTGGCCCCTGTGCACTGGTATTACCCTGAATTCTGATTGATCATGATTTGATAGAAATATGTCCTGTCTATGACCTGATAAACCAATTTGGTCTGGTGCATTTGCTTAGGTACTTCCTGTCATGATTGATGTTGGAACCAACAATGAGCAGCTTTTGAAAGATCCATTGTGTAAGTGACTCAATGCACTATGCAATAGATTAAGCATTGAAATTGTTACTTGTTTAAAATTCATGTATCACTTTTGTTTTAACCAAATGGAACACCTAACCTTGCATTCTGGATTTTAGTTATTGTATTTTACCTCTCAAGGGCTCGTCATTAATATTTAATCCTACCTCAATTATTGGTCAATGTAGCAGATGTTTCATGCAGGCCTCATGATCATCATATCGTGTTCCTTTGTGCAGAGCAGTAATATCAATAAATCTCGAGTTCTATGTTTATAAGTAAGAATTTAGGGGCGAACAATTTCTCTGACCATTTAAATATCTAGGTGTAAGTATCAGATTTATGCTATTTACTTATGGCTTGTACTCATCTCCATGTAAGTGTTATATTAATCCAATTCTTTGTTCTTAAGTTTTTATCAATGATCTAACTTTTTTTCCCATGCAGATTTGGGATTGCAAGAGCATCGCCTGGACGGAGAGGAGTATCTTGAAGTTATCGATGAATTCATGGAAGCAGTTTTTACCCGTTGGCCTCATGTGATTGTCCAGGTGCTTATTTCACAAGTAGTTATTCTTGATGAATTTAGTCTTTACATGAAGTTTTTATTCTAATATATTAATGCACATAGATATTTGCAGTTCGAAGATTTTCAAAGTAAGTGGGCCTTGAAGCTGTTGCAGCGGTATAGGAAAGAGTACAGAATGTTTAATGATGACGTTCAGGTGTGTAATTCAACTGCAGATGTAGATTTTGTAGGTATGGGTGAGAATTCGATTATTCGGTTTGATTTTGATCTATAAAATAATCAAATTGAAATAATCGAATTTAAATTAGAGGTAACCTAACTGAATCGAATTACCGAAATAACCGAATCAAAATTCTTATTCGGTTTTTAGTTATAACCGAATCTTTATATAAATTTAATAAATTAATTTATAATAAAAAATATATATTTATATATATTATATATATTAATATTAGATATATAAATTCGGTTATTAATCGAAACGAAAACCCAACCAAAATAACCGAAATTGGTTCGATTGGGTTCGATTTTCAGTTTTTTCGGTTTTTTGCTCACCCATAGTTGTAGGCTTTAGCATTATGAGCCTATGATAACATGCTTGTGCTTTAGCTTCGTGATGCATGTCATTATATATTTCCTTCATGATTGAGAACCATATTATTGTATCATGGTCATCTAATGCCCACCAAACCCACCAGGGAACAGCAGGGGTTGCCCTTGCAGGTCTTCTGGGAGCCGTCAGAGCTCAAGGGAGACCAGTGATTGACTTCCCTAAGATGAGAATTGTAGTTGCTGGAGCTGGAAGGTATCTTCCATTTATATTGCTTCCACCTCTTGTTCCACCTACAAAATCACTGAAACTGGAACTGGCTGCAGTGCTGGAATAGGTGTTCTCAATGCCGCAAGGAAAACAATGTCGAGAATGCTTGGAGACACTGAAATTGCATTCAAAAGTGCTAGTCGTCAATTTTGGGTTGTCGATGCTAATGTGAGTATCCTGCTTGCATAGTTGTCGCTTTATGTATTCTTATCCTCCCGATTGATGATGAACATCTAGAAGACTAGAACCATGTTGTCTGCTTCCACCTTTAACCATTTGAAAATACATTTAACCGGCCGAATGTGCTAAAAAAATGTAATGCGCGAGCGCCGCTCGGCCCGCCCCGCCTCGGCCTCAGCGAGGTCGCTGGCCGAGCGCCCGAGGCCCGACCCCGGTCCCGGCTCGCATTACAGAACTTCTTCCACTTCGACTTTTTCATCTTTTAATCCTCTTTTTAGTCCAAAATCCTACAATACATGACCATAACAAGCATAATACCTCTTACAACATGCAGGGGCTTATAACTGAAGATCGTGCAGAAATTGATCCAGATGCCCGCTCATTTGCTAGGAAGGTTAAAGAAGTAGATTGCCAAGGGCTGAGAGAAGGGGCAAGCCTCGCAGAAGTGGTCAGTAACCTTCAGCTTCTTCTGCAGATTGAATACCTTTATTATCAAATATCAGTGTCTAATTGTCTATTAATCCAAGGTAAAACAATGTGTGAATCAGTAGGCTAACACTACCCTATCTTCAAATGAGTCAGGCGAACCCTGTTACTGTTGTGCATAACAAGCTCTACAAAAAATTCGCCTTTTTGAGACAGAAAAATCCGTCGCAAATCCGTCCCAATCGCGAAAACCTTTGTCGCAAAAAATTTTGGGTCCAAAAAATGAATCCAACGCGAATTAATTTCCTTAAAAAAATAAATTTTAAGGTTTTTTCGAACTCGGCACCTCCCGTATGCGTGTTGCGGGTGTTACCGCTGAACCAAACACTAAATTCATTCATTATACGTACTAAAAAATATAAATATTATTAAAAAAAATTTGCAACGGAATATTTTGTCGCAAAATTTTTGCGACGAAAATTCGTTGCAATTCCATCGCAAAATTTAAAATTTTATTTTGTCGTTAGTCCGCTAAATCGCAACCTTTTTATTTTATCGCATATCCATCGCGAATTTGCAATTTTTTGTAGTGAAGATTTCACAAATGTTTGACTGATATTTAATCAGGTAAGGCAAGTAAAGCCAGATGTACTTCTCGGGTTGTCTGCTGTTGGGGGCTTGTTCTCAAAAGAGGTACAAATTCGTATTCATTTGTTATTACTTCTCACAAACTTCTTATCTTTGAATATATTATTTACACATAATTGAACCTTTTATTGGCAGGTATTAGAAGCTCTGAAAGAGTCGACTTCTACCAGACCAGCAATTTTTCCAATGTCAAACCCTACTAAAAATGGTACTGCATATGCTATTTAAAATTTTATCTTATGGAAACATTTCTCTTTTGTTTTTATTGAGATAATCCTTTGGAATTTTGTTAGCTGAGTGCACCCCGGGGGAAGCATTTTCCATTGTTGGTGACCACATCATATTTGGAAGTGGAAGCCCCTTCAGTAATATAGATCTTGGTACGTTTTTCCACTTGCATACTGCAAAGCTTACATCTTGTACATTTTACTTTAATTTTCTTACCAGGTTTTAGACATATTAGAAGTATAATAATATGTAATGTAATTTATGCATGACGTTGAGTAGGATGTTGAAGTGTAGTCTCAATATCTAGCTTGAAAAGTAGTTTGTTAGTGGGTCGATGAGATTGGGGATCAACATAAGTGTAGGTCGACAAGACTGGATGGATTGTAGGTCGACGATAATAAATCAACAAGATTGTGAGTTGATTACAGTGGGTTGAGTCAGAGTATATAATTATCAATTTTTATAAAAATAATTGAAAATTGATAAAAAGAAATTGACCTCCGCATGCAGACGGCCTCTTGGGCGCCAGGAATCTGTCTCTATGACACACACATAAAGCACACTTGTCACCCTTTTATTCAATGTTACTTTTTTTATTTAAATATATATACATTTAATTTATATAATTTAAATAGAATATACCAAAAATTATAAAAAATATCCAATAAAAGTTTAATATTACTATAACTTTACACAGTACAAAATTTTCACTGTCATGGAATTAGATATATAATTTATAATTCATTAGATATATAATTTATAATTCATGTACTTTAGTTTAATTTTTTAATGTATTGTATTTGTATTTTGTAATTTATGTTTTATTGTGCATTAATTGTCTTGATCATTATTTGTCAATTAAATTATGAATTCTTCATGTATAATAATTTGCTAATTATAATTACTAATTTAAATTATTTTTTACATTATATTTAAAGAAGGAAAAAAATAATATTTTAACAAAAAAGTTAAGTTGGATTGGGCTACTGATGAGCGTGGTAAATAATATTAGGTTGTGTAGTTGATGAAAGAGAAATTAATATTTTATAAAATGGTTGGGTTGTAGTTGGTCAGGATAGTCTAAGTATATATTAGGATATAAAATATCTTTACCATATCGAAGTAGATTTTCCTTATGTATTTAGAAATCTTTACCTATAAATACTCCTACTCTCTATAGTTCATTGTTGTTCATTATTTTTGTATTCTCTCCACCATAATAAAATCATCATTGCCAGATTTGAAAAATGAACGTAATATTTCTATTTGTTACTGCAGAGTGCAATCACTTATTTCACAACATAGGAAATGATGCATAAGATCTATCTTATTCACATCTTACTGGCATAGCATTTTCAGGGCGGATCACATCCTGTGGATGAATCTGGTTGTAATAATTTAACTGCTTTTTTACTAACTACTAAAAAATGCACAGGAAATGGGCGCATTGGCCACTGCAATCAGGCAAATAACATGTTCCTTTTTCCTGGGTTAGTTAGTTTCTGAAAAACTGTAATCAATCATCATCCATAAATGTACACATATATTAGTTCTTCATCTAAAAGATGTTGGCTAACTATTGCAGGATCGGACTTGGAACGCTTCTGTCTGGATCCAAGATCATCTCAGATGGAATGCTGCAGGCAGCGGCTGAATGGTACTTACGCTTTTCTCCGCATCACTTGCATCCCAACATTTCACATGTTCATGTAAAACTGTAATATCATCTCCTTTTGCCTGCTGCAGCCTAGCTGAATATATGACAGACGAAGAGGTACATGATGGGATTATTTATCCGCCCATTTCCAGGTACTCAGAGGAAGTTTATCTCTCTCTTCCTTGAAATACGTTACTATATATAATATACTTCATCAAATATTTAGACATGCAATTAATTGCAAGCAGAATACGCGATATTACAAAAGAAGTAGCAGCAGCAGTGATTACAGAAGCCATAGAAGAAGATCTGGCAGAAGGATATCGTGAGATGGGTGCAAGGGAACTTCAGAAACTTAATCAGGTTTAACTTTGCTTCTTTTCTTTTTTTAATAACTCTCTACTATCTGGTCCTGACATCACATTACCATAACCTAGAATTTAGTTCACTTAACTTAGCTGGAGTATTTGATACTTGAATAGGAGGGGTGATCACAAGCCGAGTCGAGTATCACTAGCTTGACTCGATCGAGCTCGACTTGATGTCAAAGTAGCCAAGCTTGATTCGGCTGGAACGAGCTCGATATTTTTAAACTTTTTTAAAATTTAATTAAAAAAATTAAATTATATTAAATTTGATAAGGCTCGTGAGCCTTTCGAATCGAGTATCATTAAGCTGGAGCTCGATAACTACTTGAGTAGCTTGAGCTTGAGCTCAACTCGATTAGTATCGAGTCGATCCCAAGTAACTCTTGAGCAGGCTTGGCTCATGCTCACCCTCTAATATTGATGTAGTTGAAATGTATTGGTGGTGCAGGATGAAATTAGAAATTTTGTACAGAACAATATGTGGAAACCCGAATACGCGAAACTGGTCTATAAGGTGGACTAAGATTGCGTGCACTAATTTTTTTGATATATTCAAGAATTCATAGCTCAGATGTCACTGCCACAGCAAACACAGGAGGATTCAGCTGTTTCTATTCGTCTCTCGTCTTTTTTTTTCTTTTTGCAGCCTAGAGAGTAGAGATATTGGTTGGTAGATGAATTCTTCTCAAATATAGATGCTTCTAAGAGACGACAGACACATAGTAGAATAACTACATAATGCTTGTAATGAAGTTGCTGGTTTGCACACAAACTGAGTTTTTCAGATTATTACAGTGCATTCCTGCTGTGCCTTTACAAGTTTATCTTTTTTCGTTGTATATAACTATATATGTGATATACTACCTCCGTCCCACTTCAATTGTCCCACTTTCCTTTTTCGTCCGTTCCACCTCAATTGTCCCATTACTTAAAAAGGCAACTTTTTCACACTCAACAATAAAATATTAATTCCACTCAACTTATTTTACACTCACATTCCTTGGTTATTGTGTCCAAAGTCACTGGGACAAGCCGGACGGAGGGAGTATCATGAGATTTTTGTTTGGTATATTGCAGCGGAGCCCACCGCAGTTTCAAATTTCAAAATTTCCTAACGTTATTTTTAATGTTTTTAATAATACCCACAAACCAAAAATGTGATAACTATATGCACAAGAGGAAAAGCTACCACACACTAAAACTTTCTTTCTTTATATGGTGATGGTTGATTAAATTTTGCATCTCTTTTGTAAAATAAATTTATTAATATTTTACTCTCTCCAATTATAAATATAATTACTTTGAAATTGCACCCATGCTTTTTTTAATAAAATATTTTTAGTAATTATGAAACCCCCTACTACCCTAAATTTGTAAAATAAGTTAGAATAAATCATAAAAGTCATTTCTAAAATAAAAAAAAGGATAATAAAAGATATTACTCCCTCCATCCCATAACATTAGTCTTGTTTCATTCCGGCACAGATACCAATGCGAGTAGAGATTGAGGAAATTAATATTTTATTAGTGAGTGTGTATTAATTTTTCATTTTAGGAAAAAATGACTAATGTTTGGGACAGACGAAAAAGAAAAACAAGACTAATGTTATGGGACGGAGTAAGTATTATTTTTTTCCTGGTGGCAATTGGCAAAGCAAAAAAAATAAATAAATAAATAAATTTGGCAACCACTAAAATATTTTAGAGCTACACCTTTTTGTCCACAAGCAGACCAATAAATCACCTAACAAAATTTACATTCATTTTCTACTTCAATTTGAATTATTCTCTCTCTCTCTCTCTCTCTCTCTCTCTCTCCACCCAATTGTGTTCCCTCGACTGTTTTTACTACGGTTATAAGCTTGTTTGTCGGTTCCTTACCAGATTTCGTCTGGGTTTAGGAGGAGCTGAAGATCAATCCCACTTTCAGCTTAGATCTGTTTTTTTTCCTTCTTTGTTTTGGTCTCAACTTTTTGAATTAGAGAGTTAAGATGGCGACAATGGAGAGCTTGATTGGATTGGTGAACAGAATACAGAGGGCTTGTACCGCCCTCGGAGACTACGGCGGTGGAGACCAGGCTTTCTCCTCACTCTGGGACGCCCTGCCCTCTGTTGCTGTTGTCGGTGGTCAGGTTGGTATTCTTTGATCACGTTTGCTGTGACGGAAATCGGTTTGTTATGTTGATTAGCTGAATTGGAAACTCATGGAGTGTGAGATTCTAGGTTTTTTTGGTGGGGGTGATTGAGGAATTAGCAGATCCGTGCAGTTTATGCATTTGATTTTACTTGGTTAATTGAAATCTATTGATGATTCGGATATGGGATGATTTTATGATATTCTCTGATTTTAATTTTGTAGTTAAACGTTGAATTAGGGGTTTCTTATATGGATTCTGAATGTGTTTGTTTTTGTGGTTTGAGCTGAAAACAGAGTTCAGGAAAGTCTTCGGTGTTGGAGAGCATAGTGGGGCGTGATTTTCTTCCTCGGGGCTCTGGTATATTATGCTTAATGCAATTTGTTTTTTTAACCAGAAATACCACATTGTGTCGAAAATCTTGCTTTTAGAGATTGCCTGTCATTTGATTTATCACGTGCAATGCTTTTTTTTTTTTTTTTTTTAACGTTTTATTTTCTTTGAGTTCAGGAATCGTTACGAGGAGACCTCTGGTGTTGCAACTGCAGAAAATCGAAGATGGGCAGCAGGAATACGCGGAATTCGGCCATTTGCCTCGGAGGCGGTTCACTGATTTTGGTATGTGTGAATGGAATGGGTGTGATACGAGCTCTTGTAGTGAGTCTAGTGACCCCATTGATGAATTGCTTACAACTACTTTTCTGCTGCAGCTATGGTTCGCAAGGAAATTCAGGATGAAACTGATAGAATCACGGGAAAGACGAAACAGATCTCTCCAGTTCCTATTCACCTTAGTATTTACTCACCCAATGGTATGTCACTTTGAAGCTGCAAATATTTAACTTGTTTGTTCTATTGTGCCTAAGCTTGCTCCGTGTTTTTTCATTTGAATTCTGTATTGCAGTTGTCAACTTAACTCTTATTGATCTTCCGGGTTTAACAAAAGTTGCTGTAGGTATGGTTCTCATTGGTTATTCTCTCTAATTTGTAAGATTGAATTAATGTAAACTATATCTCATGTGGTATAAAATTAATCTTTCCAGAGGGACAACAAGAAAGTATAGTCCAAGACATCGAGAATATGGTTCGCACATACGTAGAGAAGGTAAATTTGACATATTTATGTGGAAGGCGTGTATTTTTCAATAACTTCTTACATTTGCCTTTTACAATTTTTCTGGTATGCAGCCCAACTGCATCATATTGGCAATATCTCCAGCAAACCAAGATATTGCTACGTCAGATGCTATTAAACTTGCAAAGGAAGTGGACCCATCAGGTAAAAACCTTCCCCTGATTATTTAAAGAGTGATTTTTAGTAAGGAATGTTGCAAACTGCTTGGTAAAGCTATTTTGTGGTCTGTATGCTATTCATCTAGGTGAACGCACATTTGGAGTGCTTACAAAGCTTGATCTGATGGACAAAGGAACCAATGCGCTAGATGTAATATCTCCCTTTCCCATGCATTAGATGCTCACTTTCATCTTCAAGCATCCTCTTAGAAGGAAGTGAGTTAACTTGTCTGTTCTGTAATACTTGCAACAGGTTCTTGATGGAAGAGCTTATCGTTTGCAACATCCATGGGTGGGTATTGTGAATCGTTCACAAGCCGACATTAACAAGAATGTTGATATGATGGCTGCTAGGCGAAATGAGCGCGAGTATTTTGCTACAAGTCCTGACTATGGGCATTTGGCTAGTAAAATGGGTTCTGAATATCTCGCGAAGCTTCTGTCTAGGGTATAACTTTGTTTTTTCAATTTCCATATATATATTTTGCTGCTATTGAGATTGAGATTTACATTGTTGGATGCTTCTCTTTCAGCACTTAGAATCTGTAATCAAGGCAAGAATTCCAAGTATAACTTCCTTGATCAATAAAAGTATAGATGAACTTGAAGCTGAGCTGGACCACCTTGGCAGGCCTATTGGTGTTGATGCTGGAGTGAGATTATTACCTTCCTCTTTGTGATTTTTGTTTGAAGTGTATCGACTTTGTCAGCAATTTAAGCTTGTATTTCAGGCTCAATTGTACACCATCTTGGAACTTTGCCGTGCTTTTGACAAGATATTCAAGGAGCATCTGGATGGAGGGTATGCCTGCCTTGAGCTTTTCTTCAACCTGATATCTTAAATATAGAAACTTCTTCCAAGAACCATCTACATTGTTCTTATTATGATTTTAAAACTTCTAGGGACTGTAGTAGGGAAAGGGAAGAAATAGTTCGATTTATCTGTTTGTATCGTACCTCTCACATGACTCCTGTTTCTATCTACTTGGTTAAATTTCAGCCGTCCAGGAGGTGATCGAATTTATGGGGTTTTTGACAATCAGCTGCCTGCTGCATTGAAAAAGCTTCCATTCGATCGACATCTTTCAGTGCAGAATGTTAGGAAAATTGTCTCAGAAGCTGATGGTTACCAACCACACTTGATTGCTCCCGAGCAAGGTTATCGGAGGCTTATTGAGGGCTCGCTAAATTATTTCAGGGGGCCTGCTGAAGCGTCTGTAGATGCTGTTAGTAACTCCGATGTTTAACACCATTTTTCTCATACATGTAGTGTTTTATCCTTTGTAGTGTTTTATCCTTTGTTACTCACCCAAAAATAAATAAAAATTGTGGTTCAGGTTCACCTTGTGCTGAGAGAACTCGTTAGGAAGTCAATCGGGGAGTGTCAGGTGAGTCCCATTCTAGTTCGAGTTCGCATGAAACCTTTGATATTCTCTCAACTTTGCTGGTGGTGGAGCAGGAGTTGAAACGGTTTCCAACTCTGCAACAAACTATAGCTGGAGCCGCGACTGAATCACTGGAGAGGTTCCGGGAGGAAAGCAAGAAAACAGTTGTTAGATTGGTTGACATGGAGTCTTCATATCTGACTGTTGATTTCTTCCGGAGACTTCCTCAGGAAGTAGAGAAAGCAGGAAACCCAGGTGGGAACCCACGGGAAAGGGAAAGGGAAAGCGCAGCAGCTGCATCGAATATCGATCGATATGCAGAGGCACATTTCAGAAGGATAGGCTCTAATGTTTCATCTTACATAAATATGATATCCGAGACTTTGAGGAACTCGATTCCTAAGGCAGTGGTTTACTGCCAAGTCAAGGAAGCCAAACAGAATCTACTGAATTACTTTTACACCCAAATTGGGAGGAAAGAGGTATTTGCCTTATTCTCAGTTTCTTACTTTCTTTTAACAATGAACACATCAGGCATTACTTCATGTAGGGGTGAGCAAAACCGAACTGAAACTACCAAACCGAACCGAATCAGTGATTTCGGTTCGGTCTGGATTTTTTAGAGTTTTCGGTTTAGTTTGGTTCGGTCTTTTAAGGCTTTGGTTCGGTTTGAACCGAATCAAGCATATATATATATATATATATATATATATATATATTTTTTTTTTATTTACTTATATAATTTAAATACAAAAACAATAAAACATATAAAATCTTATTTTATTTTAAATCTCTAAATTAGACCTAAATTAAAATACCTAATACATGAATATATATGTTTTAATTCAAGTATTTTATAAAAATGTGCACGTAATTTCGGTTAAAATCGAAACCGAAACCACCAATTTGGTTAAAACCGCCATACCGAACTGAAACTGCTTATTCGGTGCGGTTCTGTTTTTAAATATTAGCGGTTCAGTTCGATCTGGATTTTGATAAAGTTCGGTTGGCGGCGGTTCGATTCGGTTTTCAGACCGAAGCAACAGTTTTCATGGAAGGTTTTGCTTTTTAGGTTCATCACATATGGTTATTTTGCAGGGTAAGCAACTTTCAGAATTATTGGATGAAGATCCGGCATTGATGGAGAGGAGGCAACAATGTGCTAAAAGACTCGAGTTGTACAAGAAAGCAAGGGATGAGGTTGATTCCGTGGCATGGGTTCGATGAGCTCGATCATCGATCGTTCGTTATATCTTCGTTATGTTAATACTGTCCACGAAGGCGTGATTGCCATTGGTTCTGGATTCTGGAAAATGAAATGTTTGAGGGCGAGCGATTCATTTGAGATTTTGTTTATTTGTTGTTGCAGCCTAAATGAAGAATGATTTTTCTCACATTTCTTTTGCCTGTTTTTCTTCATTTTTCGTGACAGTAGACTGTGAATATGGAATGAAAATGCAGGATTTTATTAGACATTTAAAAAAAAATCCCAACATTCAGCATTCAATGGAAGATGTAATGCAGCTTTCTGGAATGGCTCCAGACTTCAGATCGTTCAACATTTCGCTAACTCGATCTACGGTGATGTCGGATACCGGCTCATCATCGGCTGGCTCACCGTCGTCTGTTAGGGGAACGCCACCCAGACTCAGCAAGTCCTCACCGTATTCATCTGCAGCCAGAAAATGAGTAAACTTCCGATGCAAATATGAACCAACCACTAATTCGGGGCGTTACCGAAAACCGACTTCAGGGAAGTCGGAGGAGGAGTAGCCAAGAAGTTGAGGCCTGTGTACACAACAATAGCTAGAACAATCATCACAGTTACATAACTGGGCACATCCAACTCCAAATACCTAAAAAAAAAAAAAAGAAAGAAAGATCAGACCCTATCTTCAAACACTTTCAAAGCTTGTTAAATGAAGAGGGATTGCAAGTTCAATTCAATCTATCAACAGTGTCTAGTCGGTTTGAGGAGTGTCTAGTCGGTTTGAGGAATAATTGAAGCGCCTAGGAAGATTAGGCTGCCTAGACGCCGATTTAGGTGGCCGACGGCCTACTAAGCAGGCTATGTGTCGTATAATCGATACAGGTGGCCTATTTTTTTTTATGTTTTTCTTAGAAAATGATTAAAATTTATATAATTTTAATTTCTATTTAAATATAAGCAATTAGTTTACTGATTAATTTTTGCATAGAAAATCCTTAGGCTCCGCCTAAACTGCGTAGGCCTATTTTTTATGTTTTTCTTAAAAAAATGATTAAAATTTATATAATTTTAATTTCTATTTATTGATAATATATACTATATCCGTCCCACCTCAATTGTCTCACTTTCCTTTTTCGTCCGTCCCACCTCAATTGTCCCATTACTTAAAAAGGAAACTTTTTCACACTCAACATTAAAATATTAATTCCACTCAACTTACTTTACACTCACACACCTTGGTTATTGTGCCCGGTCAAGCCGGGATAATTCAGCCGGGACGGAGGGAGTATTAAATATAAGCAATTAGTTTACTGATTAATTTTTGCATAGAAAATGCTTAGGCTCCGCCTAAACTGCGTAGGAGTAAGGCCCTACTCGAGGGTTCAACTAGCGCCTAACAATTTTTTCAACCTTGTTTAATCAAGAAAGGAAGTTTTGGAGCAATCTTCTAGTTCACATAGAATCACAACCCAATTGAAAACTAACACGAAGCATGTATATCATATATACCTACTTTGGCTTCTCTCTCATAAGATTTTAAACCAGTAAAGTAGCTTTCAGATGCAGAATAAGTATAGTGAAAAAGGATATGCAAGCATAAACAGGGGAATTCGAATAAAGCTCAAAAGTGTAGTCTGAAATGATAAAGATTAAAGGCAAGCACATATTCTACTCACCTGTTTGGGTAGTAATGGATTCCTACAAACTCCAACCACTGCTCAGGAACATATGCCCATATGATGAGAATGCCTGTATAATATCATATTTTAAAGAAATGAGTTTTATCAATTCGGACACTCGAAAGATAATTCAATTATCGATTCCTACAAACTCCAACCACTGCTCAGGAACATATGCCCATATGATGAAAATGCCTGTATAATATCATATTTTAAAGAAATGAGTTTTATCAATTCGGACACTCGAAAGATAATTCAATTATCGATTCAGGACCCAAATGATTAATTATCAATTCATGATGTGAAAGATCACAAAAATTCTCAATTCAGAACCCGAAAGATCATACAATTCTCAATCTATGACCTCAATAACAGGTCTTAGATTGAGAATTGCTTGATCTTTCGGATTCTGAATTGACAACTAACAAATCATCATGTTTCGAGTCCTATATTGATAATTAAACTACAATTCTAAATAGAAAAGTATGTTCAGATGCCATGTTATGTTGTTCTAAATTGAAAGAAAGCATGCATCTTGGTTCTTGCTAAGCTTATTTTCTTGACACAAATGCTAAATCACTTTTGCTTATCTCAAATTAGACATGAAGCTACATCTTAGGAAAGCTCCGAATTGCTGATTGCTACATGTTGATTAGCATGGCATACACAATCAACGATCTAATCATGCGTTTGAAGCCTCCAATTAGTTCGAAAAACTTAGGCAAGTTCATGTTCATGTTTATGCTCGTGTTCAAATTAGATAAATGGAAAAAAACCCTAAATTTCCCAATTCCGAAAGTTGATAACAACAGCTAGCTCTATCCTAGCAAATCTTACCAAAATACATCACCATTTCACAACACTAGCACACATATGAAGGAATTTTGGGGAGGAAACAGTGTGTGTTCTTGACATTCCCGATCGAATGCAACAATGTGAGATATCCGACCGCATCAAATTTAAACAGAACAATAAAGATCAGTAGCAATCAAACCTACGCCGACCACGGCGGTGATCGTGGCGATGAAGCCATAAACTTCGGAGAGTATGGACCCGTGCTCGCCGAATCTCGTCGGAGATGGGCCATCGAAATCAAAAGAAGGCGCATCCTCCCCACGGTCATTGGAGTAGTTTGATTTCCTTGGAGGACTACTCGCGGAATCACGCTCTTCCATAATTAGTATTTCTTCTCTCTGAAATTCCAATAGCTCATTCCCGTCGGGCATTTCGTCGAACAGGTAGCAGGGGAAAATGGTGCAAGCAACAGCAGTAGTGAAACTGATGGCAAACAAACACTGCTGCTTCGATTCAAGGGGATATTCTATACTTCTTTACTTTAAATACTCCCTCGTCCCAGTGAAGTAGTCCCTTTCCTTTTCCGCACGGGAATTAAGAGTTGTGAGTGTAATGGAATTAATATTTTATCGGTGAGTGTGAAAAATATTACCATTTTAGGAAAATAGGACTATTCTATGGGACAAACAAAAAAAAGGAAAGTGAGACTACTTTAATGGGACGGAGGGAGTATTACTACTCTCTCCGTCATCTTCTTACAATAATCACTATTAGTCACGAAAATTAAGAATTTTCATTAAGAATTGTAAGTGTAGAGTGAGTTAGAGAGACTAATATTTTATTATTGAATGTTAAAAAATTATTATTTTTATAAATGTGGATATTCGGTTAAAATATCTAATTTGATCAACGTGATAATTCTAATGAAATGGAAGGAGTATTTATTATTCGAACACTGCAAATAAATTACTTTTTCTCTAAAATATGTTATATTTTAATAACTATTTTTTTTAAAAAAAACTATCAAATATATTACAAAGTAAATTTTTTAAAATATATTACGAAATTTAGATATTACTAAATTACATGCTAAATCATCACTTTTATTTTAAATTTGTGACAAGAGCGAAAATCAGACAACAATAATTTAATAAATTGATAATAGTTTGTAACATGTTTATATGTTAATGTTAATGTGTAATTTTGTAGATGTTGAATATCATTGAGTAAGTTACATCAAATTTTGGTTGTATGTCAATATATTTTAGTAATATGCATAATTTATTATATATTTGAATAAATCAAAGTTGTTTGAGCTAGGATTGAGAATAGATTGTGCTATCCATAGAAGCCTTATGTCTTACTACCGGCCACCACAAGTAAAGTTAGGCCATACCTATTTTGTACATGTCTTACTTGAGTCATTTAAGAAATTTATATATATATATATATATATATATAGGAGTAATCATATGTGAACCTCCTCTTAGATAAGACATGAGAACTAAATCTCATCCATTGATTAATTATTTTGAACGTTCCAGATTTGTTTTGATGCATGTATTTAGTTTTTTTTAATTAATTATTTAGGGTAGTTTGGGTATTAAAGTTTAGCATGATTTACATACCATAACTGATTTCCTTAATTTTCTCCATGCATAATCTATCAAATATTTTTTATTCTTCGTAATATTTTTTCCATTTTTTTTGCTTGGTTTTTCGATTGATTTTTTTCGTTTATATGGTATTTCGATTCATAATTTTTTTTTTCCTTCGTTTTTTTATTTTAAGATTTCTTCACGTTCTTTTTTTTTTACGTATATATTATATGGAGTTTGTTCTTCATTGAGGCTATAGTAACTGTTTATTTTCTTTTTTTTTCTGTGTTATTTCATGTTCGTCGGTGGTGTGTAATTCTATTCTACCAATGGATAATTATGATGATGGTAAGTTTTCGCTTTTTTGTTTTGTCTTTTTTTTTTTTTTTTTGGTTTTTAAGTGTATGAAAAGTGAAGTATTCTTCTAGTGTGTATTTCTTCATTAGAGTTTTTTGCGTTAGAGCTTTTTGTTTAGAACGACTGATTGTAGATTTTGGTTCGGTTGTTTTGTTTATTTTAATTATATGTTATCTATTTAAATTACAGTTCAAATTGTTCAAAAGACTCGCCTGTAAATATGCTATAATATTGCATCGTTGTTGCATATATTAATGATTGTAATGTTAGACTTTTTTTCGTTTTTGTTATATTCATAATAAGATATTAATGTTCTGAAACTTGCATAAATATCTTTATAAAATTACATATTTTTAGAGTGCGGAATTTGCAGAGTTTGTGTTTTTGACTATTCAATATATTTTTTTTAATGTTGTTTCAATTTTGTGGTGCAGTTGTCATTATCCCCGTTTGTGATGATTCTTTGAAACCTCACAAGGGCAAATCTTTTCGGAGTTTGGATGAAGGTGTTAATTTTTATAGAGAGTATGCTAAATTTGTTGGTTTTGATATTCGCTTATCAAGTTCTAAGAAGGTGAAGGAACTTTTGACGTGGAGATATGTAGTTTGTAATCGTGAGGGGGATAAATTTGTAGTTCCTCATGTTTTAGAGTTTTTTTTTCACTTTAAGGATACTGTGTTTATTTTGTTTATATTTTTTGTATGACATTTGCATGTTTTAGAGTTTATATTCGCTTATGTTGTTTTGTTGTTTTGTTTATATTCGCTTATGTTTTAGAGTTTTTTTTTCACTGTAAGGATACTGTGTTTATTTTGTTTATATTTTTTGTATGACATTTGCATGTTTTTCAATCCTATCATTTGTAATTGTAGCAGATTGAATGTTGCTGTAAATATTTTGTATATATAGCACTCTATATATGTACTTTTACTACGATATTTATGCATCTTTTTTGGTAAACAAAAATGATATATATATTGTTTCAAAATTATACACTTAAACTTGCAAATGTAGATATACGATCCTGCAAATAAAAAGTCAAAGCTTGGTGGCTGAGCACATGTTTGTTGTTTTAATGATAACTATCACCAATATATATTTAAGTTTTCGGAAAATAAACACAAAAGTATGTCAAGCATACAGCAATTTCCAAGGGAGATGAAAATGTTATAGTTAAAATACAAATGTCTAAGTCTTAAATAAGCATTCATCGCCTAATTTTGTTCAGATAATCATCCATGTCGAACTCCTTAGCTTTACAATTTTTCCTGAAAAACTTTGCAGCTTCATCATAAATTTTTTCTGCTCGTTTGTTGCAGTCAGAACCGAGTAGCTTTCGGCAGATTACCATCCTTTTCTGCTTCAACACATTCTTGGTTGCATTAGTCAAATCACAATCCCATTCATCTGCCTTTTGTCCCATGAATGACTCCATATGCAACATAGCAAAGACACCGCAGTCAATCTTGTTTGCTGAACCTCTCCACCTCATCTTCATTCTTTCAATTCTTGCGTTACCCATTATCTCACTGCGGTCTTTTGATTTGTTTGTATTCAAAAAATCAACAAAGAGTTTCACCTGCAAGATTATTTATTAAAATTTATATGCATAAGATATTACACTATATTTCATCTGGAATAAAATTTAATTCCAAGTACTTACAAGTCTGCTAGGTGTTTCTCCATACTTCACGGATATCTCTTGGTTGTCTTGCTGATTAGAATTGTCAATAAGATGAATCTTATATGACAGGAAGTCAAAGCACATTACGTAGTAGTGGTAGTATTCGCAGATAGGAATATTATATTGCTGCAGAAAAAGGTCGAATACATTATAGTACAAATACTATAATGTTTTCAGCATAAAATGAAAGCACATTACGTAGTAGTGGTAGTATTTGCAGATAGGAATCAAAACCTGTTTTCATTCATGCATAAGTAGAATTTATGTATTACAAATTTTAAATCATTGTTTTGTTAGACAACTGCAAAACAAATATTATTTTGCTGCAGAAAAAGGTCAAATATAATGCAGTACAAATACTATAATGTTTTCAGCATCAAATGTAAACTATTTGTGCGATTTTATTGATCTATAATTGCACATTATTGTTAATAATACTGCCGTATTGTTTTAATAATTATTTCATATAACTTAATATGTTGTCATTAAGAATGTATAGTTGTAATACAGGGATATCTAACATGTACATAACATAGTTGCAATATATGCTCAAAATACATAACAAAGTTGCAATATTAGTATAACAATTTCTTAGAGTAATATAAATTTATTTATTTGTTCAAGATAATGAGCTTTTCTTTGCAGTTTTTATGTGTTTTTTATGTAACCTATAGTGTATTCTTATGGTTCTAACAAATTTCGACTATTGTATTATCCTACATCTTATTGTCCACGTTATTTTAGCATATTTTCGTGTTTAATTATGCATTTTATTCATTCTACATGATTTTGGAGTACCCAAATTCGTAGCCCCAATTTTCAAATCTATATTCCGCGCGCATATTAAAATTTGAAAAAAAATAAAAAAAAATTATACCTTGTATTCTTCAATCCTCTGTTCGCATTTGCGCCCGCCGGCGTTCTTCTCGGATGCTTCTACTTTGTCCCAATTGCAGCTAAGCTTGAATTTTTTTTTGGGTTTTGTTGAAGAAGACGAATTAAAAAAAAAAAAAATTAACAATGGTCAAAAAACTCGTGTGGCAAAATAAATTGTTATGCATTTCAGTAGAAATTTTACAATTTCATTTCAAGTTCCATAATACATTTCGAACGGGTTCTTAAGAAACCAGATCTAGACACAAAATAAGCAAGTAATCGTTTTTAAAGAAGAAAGGAAAAGTTTCACAAAACACGTTCCGAATGGAGAAGTTTCACAAAACGCGTACCGAATGGAATATGCAGTCGCCGGAAATCGAATTCTTTTCGCCTCTGGTTTGTTGCCGACTTCGTTTCCAGAAAATGAGAGGGAAGAGTTTTTTGGTGAGGGTTTTTTTTACCGCAGTGAATGCGGTAGTTGTGGGATATTAAATTTGGTTTTAATTTGAGGCGGTTTTTTTTTGGGAAGTAAATTGCGCGATTTACGGATTACAGATCGTGGGAGTATATTCGCGCAGTGTTTTTTTACTGAATTAGCCTTATATGCAACTTTTAGACTCTATATTAGCAGCGAAATTTTCAGATGCTGAAATGAGATCTCATCCGTCCAATCTCTTAATCAATGATCTGAATTATGTCTTATATCTCATCTAAGGGGGGGTTTCCACCATAGTGCACCCCTATATATATATATATATATATATATATATTAGTAATCATATGAGAATAGTTTTTAGTATGAGAAATGAGAATAAATCTCAGTCTTTGATTTTGTAATTTCAACGCTCATGATCTATTTCACTCCGTGTGCAATTTTCCTCGATTATCCTGCAATTTTGCAAAATTAAGGTTATTTTTGTAATTTTAGTTTTTTTAAAATCTGAAATAGTATCTCATTAGATTTTTTATTCATTTCTTCGCGCGATTTGATTTCTTCTTCCTTCTTCGTTCGATTTGATTTATATTTCTTCTATCGATCAGATTTTTTTCTTGGTTTCTGGATTTCGCATTCGTGTTCGGTCTCGACTTTGTTTATTGTGCATGAATATAGTTTTAAAAAATTTATTTTATTCAGATCGACGTTCATTTTTACTATTATATTGTGCATCTTAGTGTTAACTTTGTGCATTTTTGTATCTTACAGGTTCATTTATTCCAAAGTGTGTATTCAAATCGACGTTCATTTTTACTACTCCCTCCGTCCCACTTCATTAGTCCCTCTTTTCTTTTTCGTCTGTCCCACCAATTAGTCTCATTTCCTTTTTTGGCAAATAATTAAAATAAATTAACATAATAAATTAAAATAATTTATTCCTTATCTAACCCAAATTGACTAAACTACCCCTTCCCTCCCCGCCGCACTCTCACCCTCACCCTCACCCTCATTTCTCTCCAACCTATTTCCTTTCCCTCCCCGTCGCACCCTCACCCTCATTTCTCTAACCCATTTTCCGCTCCCGGAGGATTCCTCCAATTAGGCTTAGTAGCTCCTTGTCGAAACTATGTTCCAACACATTCAGAGCCGCTGCCTCCACTTCTGACTACGACTGCGGCTGCGGCGACGGAGGCGGCGGTGGCGACACGGTTTTCTTGAGCTCTTGCCGCAGGCCCTCCTCGCCGTTGCAGAGGTCTCTGCTGCCGAGGATTTCGAAGAGGTTGGATTTGGCGGTGGTTGTGTATTTGAGGTGGAGTTTGGGAGGTGGTTTGGCGTTGATAGGACGTTTGTTTGCCGAGGAAATGGGATTTGTGGAAGAGGGTTTGGAGATGGAAGGAAGCAGCCATGATTTTTTTTCGCAGCCATCCCTTGTTTAGGACGATGGGCTAGTTGCCGTCGTCGATGGACTTGTTGCCGCTGACGATGGGCTTGTTGCTTGCCGCCGACGATGGATCTGTTGTTGTCGGAGCTGTAGAGATAAATGTTACAGCTTTTCTAAAAAAATTTACCCTTTTAGTAATTTGTAATACACTAATTATTCATTTAAAATATTATTAAATGATTAAAACTGGTGAACATTGGTTCCTGTGCCCTTCCCATAGGGAACTAATGGGAAGGGACAGAGGGAGTATTATATTGTGCATCTTTAGTGTTAACTTTGTGCATTTTTGTATCTTACAGGTTCATTTATTTTAAAGTGTGTTGATGAAATGAAGCATTTTAAGGGCAGAGTTTTTAGAACTGTTGATGTTGGTATTGAGTTTTATAGAGACTACGCTCGTGTTGCTGTTTTGAAGAAGAAGATGTTTAATTTTTTTAAAATTCGTATTTATGTAAAAATGAAGTAAATTGGGCTAAAAATGAAGTAAATCGGGCTTAAAATGCAGGTTGCTGTTTGTGTTTGAGTTTTTTTTTACAGTTTTAGCCTTTAAAGGCTAAAACTGCAGGATATTGGGGCAAAAATGCTGCGTTTTTCAATTTGCTGAGAATGAATCCTATTCGTCGATTTGATGAGATGGACGCGCGAGATCTATTCTTATTTCTCAT
>JAPKLW010002472.1:48062-84564 GCA_026898455.1 Plectranthus barbatus
TATTAAAACAAAATTGGGGGTAAAATTATAATTTTACAATTATTTTTATTAATCTATTCACTTCATTAATACATGTATATTAATAGTTAGAATAATTAATTTTTAAATTACTTAATTAATAATTGATATTTATTATGGTATTTTAAATTAAATCTGAAAATATGATAAAAAAATATAAAATTTATTTTTAATGCAATAAAGATTAAAATTGTAATAAATGTAATTGTATAGAAAAATGAAATATGAAAAAAAAATGGAATATTGTAATAGTTTTAAGATAACATAAATAATAAATTATTTTTAAAAATTAAGTTATATTTTAAAATGAAACAAAAATGAGAAAAAAAAGCAAGTGACACAATATAGTTAAAATAAATTAAAGTGTGAAATATAAAAATGTGAGACTATAAGATAAAATTTAAAAACTATTAAAATGAATAAATAATATTATAATATGTTGTTTCAAGGAAAGAGGGATGTTTGTAGAGCAAGTGTTCAAGCACCATATACTAAAGAAAATTTTATTTGTAGAGGTTGTAAAATGAATCTAATTTACTTGATGTGTGGTGAAGCCGTGAAGGTATTGAAACAATATAACACGTTTTACTTACTGTAAACAAGTGCAAAATGGTTTGTTGTAGATTCTCAGGTTAGGTTGTTGGTCCCTACTCCGACTTTAAAACAATAATTTAAAGTATGTATGTTTGAAAAATTATTATTTTGATATACCACTGCATTGAAAATTTAAGAAATTTAAAATATGTGTGATTTTGAGAATATTTATTATAATGTTAAACATATTATTCAAAAAATATGCAATCAATAAAGGGATAATAAGATACATCATAGAAATAGATTTACGATTGCATAAAATAAAGTGGAGAGAATAAAAATGAATTATGTCGAAAATATAATAGCAGAAAACATAATATTTATGTTATAATAGTCAGGATGAAACACTGATTTGTACTAAAAATCACAAATGATAAAGTTATTTTAACAAAAATATTTGAACTCACAAACACAAAATAATATGATGTTGATACGAATTAGTATTAGGTATTTACTATTGATGGCCAAACAATACCATTTAAAGACCAATATCGTTGAGAGAACTATTTGGTTATCAACATTATTATTAATGAGCACAATAGTCATTAGCATAGTATGATATCTTGATTCGATTTAAGTTATTAAATAGCTGACGAGGAGATTGAGTCTATAAATTTTTGACATTATGAGATTAATAAATCAAATTACATATCAAATAGTTTAAGATCCAAATTTTATATGTATAAAACATGCAACAATGCATGTAGTAAAATCTAGTGATTTAACAAATAATCATTATGATTCATCAATTACAAAGACGGAGAAAATGAGAAGTAATTGGTTGAAAATTTAAATTTCTTCATTAATAACATGCTGACAGTTTTTCACTCAATAAAAAGTAATGAAAATTGTTTAACATTAAAATTATAGAATTATAAAGTGAAACCTATCAAATCGAGAAAATAATATATAAATCTGGATCTAGAAGTGTAAGTGATTAATTGATTTGTCTATGATTAATTAGTCATATTTATTAGTCGCGTCGAAACACCTGCACACTCGCTTAAATAATATATCCAATTAAAAAAATAATATTATCTATAAATATTGTTCAAATTAAAAACTAATATTAAGCCTATCAAATAAAATTTATAAATTAATCAAAGTTATATGTTAAATTAATTATTATAATATAAATAATTAAAATTCTCACACATCGCGTGAGTCCAATACTAGTTTCTTTAGTAAAATATGTCCAGACCCAGACTTCGACCTCAAAATAGGTATCGAACTACAGATCGACCTATTTAATTTATTATATATAGATTAAATATATTTAGACTTTGAAATTATTACTCCTTCCGTCTTGTCTCATTAGTTTCAATTTTCATTTCTGTCTGTTTCGCGAAATTAGTTACTGTGCCCGGTCAAAATCTACTCACATCAATAAAATATTAATTCTACTACACTTATAAATATTAATTAGTGTGCCTGATCAAAGTGAAACTAATGACTCGGGACGGAAGGAGTAATAATTTCAAAGACTAAATATATTCAAAGGAATGAGAATCTTCTACAAAAAAATATATAAAAAAGAGAAGAATTGGAAACACAGAAAATTGATAAACAATATATTTCTTCCGTCACATCTTAATTGTCCCACTTTTTTTTTTCGTGTGTCCCACGAATCTCAATTATCTAATTACTAAAAAAAATAATTTTTCATATTTAACAATAAAATATTAATTTCAATCAGCTTATTTTACACTCATACAATTAAGGAGCGACTGATGGAGTATTTATTTTTTGGCATCTTTCCCTATAAATATATACCATCTTAATATTTCGATTCTTGTCCCATTTGTTTATCTCTACTTCTCCACAAGTTTCCCTCCCTTTTGTGTTTTTCGCGAAAATCAGGTAAAACCCAGATTCTAATTCATGTGTTTTAGTCTATTTCTTGAGAATCACTTGAATTTCATCTCGATTGTTTAAGTTTGGTAATGGGTCGTGCACTAGCCAATTATTCGAGCTTCCTATTTGTGAAGATACAATTTTTCATTTCCCCCCCTCTGATTCTGTCTGTATGTGAGTAAGCTGTGATCTGTTGTGTTTGATCATGTCGAGTTGAACTCAGCCTTAATGGTGTTAGTGTTTTTCCTGAATTTTAAGCATAGCTTTTTTTTTGGGGGTGACGAATTGGTGTTTGCTGGTATCCGATGCTTTTGGTGGATAAACGGAATCTTCTCGTTGCAGCACTACGATGATTCTGTTCATTATGCTTTGATGATTTTTGCTTGATTCTGAAAGATATGAACATCTTGCTGAATGCTAGTTGACTGGATCATAAGCCTTACCCTCTTCAACTAATGATCTTTATACTTTGGGAAGGGCTGTTTTCTCTGAATATTGTCATCTTTCGGATTCCTCCTTTTAATCTCGTGAAGACCTTCATGCAATCTTTTCCGAATACCGAATTTCGAACCTGCCAGCTTATCTCTTAGGTTCACTTTTATGTAATTGTTAGCAATTGTTACTGAAAGTTGCTCTTTTGTTTAATTGCTAATGTTTTCAGAATTCTTCACTTTAAAAATCTTATGGAGATACCTTCGGCTCTCGCAGAAATAGGCGATTTATCTGTTGCCTTTCTTTATTGAATGATTTATCTGCTAATTTCTTGCTTCTGATCACTAGTCACTACCTTGTGTGGGGCATGCAGATATTTCTGAGGCATGGGGACTGCTGTTGATGCTGCAAACAAGGTATTCCTTTATATATATTTTTTTCTCAAATGGAGAATTTGAAGCTATAGCTGTGAAAACTCATTTCAAATTTGGAAATATTTTTCTATTCCTAGTGCAAGTACCCTTGCATGCAATCGTTATCAAATATTGCAACAATTATCATATGATTGAGCCATTGTGAATATGGTACTGGGATTTTTGTATGGTTTAAAATGTATTTTGAACCAGTTATCCAAGTTTAGTTTTCATATTAACACGGTCACAGACATTTCTACAATTTGATAGTAGTCAATTTTTTGTGTAGGAAGTAAATGGAAGCTCACCCTCTGATAAAAAGTTCACTGTGGTTTTTGTTCTAGGTCAGTTCTCTGATTTCCATATTAATTGTTTAGTGATACATTCTTGGCTTTTGAGAAGTTTGTCTATCGCGCTTAATGTTACTACGATAGCTGGATGTTATACAGCTAGCTTTAATTCCACATTTTTTTTTAAATTTACTTGAGCAGGTGGCCCTGGTAGTGGTAAGGGCACCCAATGTGCAAACATTGTTCGACATTTTGGATATACTCACCTTAGTGCTGGTGATCTTCTCCGAGCAGAGCAAAATTCTGGTTCTGAAAATGGGTAACAACTAGTTATGACGTCATTGCTTTATATTATGCACACTGAGTTCTCTTCAAAATGGCATAAGATCCTACTGTAATATTTTTGAATGAGAATGGTTGCTTTATATTCGATCACCACTTGTTCCTCGTAGCTTTATTAGTCTTTCTTCTGAAGCCTCTCACCAAATGCTTTTACGAGTAAACTCCATGGTTATCTTTAGGCTCTTTTCTATAAGATCATCTAGTGTGCATTATGTGTATCCAGTAATATGTATCGATGAGATAACTTGAAAATACGTGCTTTCTATGATTTTAGAAGGCAAAACTGTACTTGTCTTGAATACTTATATCAATGGAATTTCTTTTGAATTTTATGATATGTAGGGCAATGATTAAGGACATGATCAAGGAGGGGAAAATTGTACCATCAGAGATCACGGTTAAGCTTCTCCAGCGGGCAATGGAGGAAAGTGGAAACGACAAGTTCCTTATAGATGGTTTTCCTCGCAATGAGGAGAATCGCGCAGCATTTGAGTCTGTCGTATGTCTCTGTTGAACTGCACCCTCAACAAATCTCTCCCCTTCTCATATCAATGCACACACATATAGTTTGCATGCCCTATTTCTTCTTTGAGTAGAAAACATACATCATTCATTCATACCATTTTTTTTTTCAATGTTACATCTCTTGGTTTTTTCCTTTCTGCAGACGGGCATTGAGCCAGAGTTCGTACTTTTCTTCGATTGTACAGAGGAGGAAATGGAGAAGCGCCTGTTGAATCGAAACCAGGTTTTACATACTTTTGTTTCAAGCCCACTAGATACACACACTTTGCTCCTGAAATGTTAATTACTATTTATTTTTCTTTAAACAATATTTCATAGGGAATTATGATGAAATGAGACTAAAAATAATGGAAAGAAAAATTCATGTATAATTTTTTAATTATGCTCAAAATTTTAAAAACTAAAATCACTAGATTGACTAAAATCACTAGATTGACTTTATGTTTAGCCATGACTGAAGGCTATTTTGAAACCAGTTACTACCAAAAAAAAAAAAGAAAAAGAAAAAGAAAAGATCAACATTCAAGAATAGCACAAATAGTGTACAGCCTATTTAACCTCACCTTATCTTCTTGTCTTCCATTCCTGCTTCAAGGGTAGAGAAGATGATAATATCGAGACAATAAGGAAGAGATTCAGGGTGTACATGGAATCTAGCCTTCCGGTGATTGAATACTACAACGCGAAAGGCAAGGTTCGAAAGGTAACTAGTCTCACCAACTCACTCTTGTATGAAAGTTGCTAAATGTATTATTGTGATGACTGACATATCCTTAAATCTCTTAGATCGACGCCTCCAAATCGGTTGAAGAAGTATTCGAGGCAGTCAAAGAAGTCTTCGCCTCCCCGAATGACAAGGTAAAACAGCATCACATTGCTTTTGGGTGTATGAGGAGAAAGAAGTGTAGAAATGGTGCAATGAAATGCAGTTGGATGAGATGCATACTGCCTTCATGACCTTCGTATTCAGCGTAGCAGGCTGTGTGTGTGCGTGCGTGTATGTGTAGCAGTGAATCTCTAATAAAACTCGCGTTTCCATGCATTTGATCGCGTTTTTTTTACGTTGCTCGTTATGAATGGCGTCGATCTGCCAGCATTAACATGACAAATCTTGGCATGAGAGATTTTGATTGTTCACAATGAAAAACTATGAGAGAGAGAGAGAGAAGTGGTGTTCCTTGTTGTTGTTGTCTGACATATTTGTTCATTTTTCCTTGTGCGTTGCAGGTTGCTGCTTAAAGATATGAATATTGCATTAGACTCCAGTTTTTAGGTATATAAATTTTTTACATTTATTATGTGAAAGATAGTTGCTTCAAGAGATGAAAGGTGACACCATTTTGGTTGAGTTTTCTCCTCTCTTTTTGTGGACTTCAATGTATTTTTTTACTGCACAAAACATACATACAGTTGAAGAAGCTGATCACAATTCAGTCTTATTATATGCGTTTTTGAATTGTTTGGCGCCGACGTGGCCTAGTTGGGATTTTTTTATGTTTTTAAGGAGTATTCGATCAAAAGATAGCTTAATTATTAATTTATAACTCGAAAGATTAAATTTTAATTTAGGATCCGGAAGATCCTGAAAATTCTCAATTCATAATTCGAAAGATTATAAAGTTCTAGGATCTCAATATTAGGTTTTGGATTAAGAATTTATGGATATTTTTGGTTATATATTGAAAATTATCTTTTGGATCCTGAATTTATAATACAAAAAAAATTATTACTATTTTATTAATATTTATATATTTAAAATATTAAAAATAATAAATTAATTGCTTCATGCCTGCTAGGTCATTCTCTAACGTCCCGATTAGCATCTAATAAATTTTACAATTCCCGATTCGCATCTAATAAATTTTACAATTATGATTTGGTCCGGTTAGTATTTTAAAGTGTTGTATTTGTATTGTTCAATTTTTATACTCCCTCAGTCCCAGATTAATAGTTTCATTTGCTTTTGGCACAATAACCAAGACATGTGAGTGTAGAATGAGTTGAGTGGAATTAATATTTTATTGTTGAGTGTGAAAAAGTTACCATTTTTAGAAACGGGACTATTAAAGTGGGACGCACGAAAATGGGAAATGAGATTATTAAAGTGGGACGGAGGGAGTATTTTGTATTGTAATTTACAATTGTATTTCTTAATAATTTTGGAAAATGAGAATATTAAATATAATATTATGAATAAGAAGTTAATTAATGTTTTAAATAAGTATAATATTGAAAATTTATTTAAATATTAAATACTCCCTCCGTTCCGGCTGAATTGTCCCGGGTTGACCGGACACAATAACCAAGGAGTGTGTAAGTTGAGTGGAATTAATATTTTATTGTTGACTGTGAAAAAGTTGCCTTTTTAAGTAATGGGACAATTAAGGTGGGACAGACGAAAAAGGAAAGTGAGACAATTGAGGTGGGACGGAGGGAGTAATATTTATCAAAACATTTAATCGGAATGGATGGAGGGAGGTTTTTTATGCTCTTGCATTAAGTAGTAAATTATACAAAGAATATTGTGATTAAATTTAGAATAGAAATATAAAAAAGCATACAATATAGGAAAAAAAAAATTTAAAAAGGGGAGAATCAGTGCAATTAGCAAAGCATGGATGCGAGCTCGTCGTTCAAAGGGTTGCACATTTTCTCCACAAAATTGTGAAATGCCAAAACAATGTTGGATACCACCGCAACAAATCGATAATCATTTTAGTAATTTGAGTTTCTGCAAAGCGAGCTAGTTGAATGCGACTTCAATCATGCATCAATGCAGTCCGCTTTGAAAAAGTAGGCGCAATCCGGCTGCTTACGGAGGCTGTCGCCGCCGCGGACGTCATTCAGGCATACGACGCAGTACGCTGAGCTCTGCGAGTCGAAATCGGCGGCCGGCTGGTATAACTCAACCTTTATATTTGAAATTCAGATAATTATATTTGAAATTCAGATAAATTATTGTGAGTTAATAAGTTCACCGATGTTGAATTCTCGATCGGAGTTTCACAACGTGAGTCGCTTTTGGGTGTTTACAAACCTTTGTTGACTACTTATGTATCTTTAGAATATTTTCTCCGAATCTCCAGTGGCTTTGCGTACGTGCCTGAATTCCTGTTATTTGATGCAGAATGAAATTTCAAGAGGAGATTGTGCAGAAAATTGAACGTGGAATACCAGTTATGATGTAAATGTAATACATTATAATCCATGTGGTTGATCATAATCTCAAACGGAAGAGATTTCGAAATAAGTTTTTCAAGTATGTAGGCATAAGGGGGCACTAGAAATGATTTTGAAGCACAGACAGTAGTATCAGACTATCTTTTAGTAGACATAAATAATGATTCTATATGTGGAATGGCCAAATCATTGCTCTGCCTGCCTGTATTGAGTAGCCAATGGGCGGAACCCGTGCTTAAGGCTGGCTGTCCAGATTTGCTCTATATCAAACATCATGTTTCCACATTCATGGACACCCCATCCTTCCATAGCGTGTACTATTCCTGCTATACGCCATGCGCTGATAACCCTTCTAGGCAACCAATTCTGCACATAAATGAAGGTTGGAAGATAGGAACTTTTGCATTCAGTAGAAACTAAAGCATGGTTGATGCCTACCTCACAGGCATCGACATTTTCTAGATGCTTGGGTGCCTGCATTGCTGGTGTGCTGCTATAGAAGCAGTCTCTGCGCATTTTCTTTGGTGGAAAGTGTGAGAGTGGAATGAACAATGTTCCTTTCGATGCTTTTAGCTGCTCCTTTTCAGTTATTCCATCTCCCACTAGCCATGTCTGCACAAGTAAATTTAACAGTTTTGTGTTAACTACCATGAGTGTTAGTTGCAGGCATTACTTTCATTTGCACTACCTTTGAAGCATTGTGCTTAGAAAGGATCAGATTCTTTCCTGCTTCATCTCCAAGTTTTGCTTTCAGTTTCTTGTAGTCATCCTCCAGTATTGTGTATACCTGTGTCCCACCTTGACATAAAGCGAGGGCAACTGAGTAGGCAACCTTAGATAGCTTGCCTCTTAGGACAACCTGAGCTGTTCCTTTCGGGATGCTATTTAGCACAACGGCGACTGCTAAACTACTCCCATCCACCAACTTTACTTTTAACTGAGGGTGCCTTCTTAGGAACACCTCGCCATTTTTGTTCAGCCCCTGATCCTGGATCACATAATTAAACAAGAAGATAAGTTACTATTGAGTCTTGGATACAGAAGTATCATATTGTAGCTCTGTTACTTGCCTGGTTCAATAGGCCTAGGGTCAGCACGCGAACGCCCTTCGCCTCAGCTTCTAATATGCTCTCCTCAATCATACTATTTATTATTTCTCTCTGCCATTGCATATGGTACTGCAGGGACATGAAACCAATGTCAGACTAGTTGATTTTGTGTTGCAACATGCTGAATCCGACAGAGTTAGTGTAATCCTTACTTGAATGCTATATTTGGGAATAGCCCATGTTTGCAGTTTTAGGTGTTTGAAGACATTCCTCTCAACAGTGAATGTTTTCCCATAAATCCAGGTAACCATCATGGACCAAAGAGTGATGGGCCACATGAACCACAAGTACCAGCTGGATCTCTGAGGTGCAGAAGCCACGTGTGCCAATCCTACGCGGAGATGATAAATGGATTCTGGTGTAGTGAGATGAGTCAGATGCACCACATCAGGTGCTTCCTCCTCCCTACTGAGTGACCTCTCGTGTAAGGAGTCGGAAGATCCGTCCATGGTTCCATACACGTAGTCATAAAATGGCATGAAGAGTGAGTAGTTGGTGCGGAATTGAGTGTGATGCAGGGAGTGGTACCTGTTTACCAGAATATGCAGCCATTTGAAATAAGCTATTATTAGATACTAAGTTCAAAAGAGCAAGGATAAATAAAGAAAACTAACAAGAATTATAACACTCCTAATTAGAACCATGAAAATAAATGTCATTATCTTGTGATTAGGAAGTAGTTCGGTTTGGTCAATTTTTTGGGTCTTGACAGAATGGTAGGACATGACAGCAGGGGACCAAGAGACAATTTCTTCAGAAGTAGCTGCCTCAGCTTCAGCCACTCCAATTTTCGGTATTCCTTTTTTAATTTTCAATTTCTCATCCAATGAATCTTCTTCTGAAAATCCTAAATGTAATCATCAGAGAAAAGTCTAGGTCCATATCTATTCTCAGCCTAAATTAGTTCAATACTTAACCACTTCGTGGAGACTGATTGTTGATGGGAATACTAAATGTAATATTTACTTGAACAACTTTGAAAAGTGAAAGTAAGCAATAGGGTAAGATACTTACGAAGGTGTGTACATGAGGTACTTCAGCGGGGGAAATATTGAGAAGAGCCACTTGGGGATGCACTCGAAGTTGCAGTGGCCCATGTTGTTCATGAAGTCGATATAGAACATATAAACAGCCACCGACAGGATCGACATATTCCCCATGTAAATAGTTGTGAAAAACGGCATTGAGAACAGCATGAAGTATGCAATATGCTCTACAAATGGGTGAATCACAGCTGCAGCAACAATGTACTCTTTTGAGTGAGAGTTAGATGGTAAAGGCTTATTATGCCACAACTATTAGGGGGTTGAACTTAATATTGCTGTGCTGATGTGATTAATGCAATTTGTTGAACACCCCAAAAGTAGATATGCTGGAAGCATGAATATGCAAATGCAAATGATGATGATTTTTCAGATGAATGTTTTTTGATATGTGCTTCCTTACATGTAATAGGCTCAGTGACAATGGAGGAGTGGTGGTGGGAATGGTATCTGGAGTAAAGGAAGTGGTGGTGCAACGCCCTATGGAGCCAGTAGTATAGAAACTCCACCGGTCCAGCATGAACTAAAAATACCCAGATCACCCCATCTGTCCTCCACCAGGGAAGATGCTGAGCTGCCTTCATCAACATCGATACAGAGTAGATCTGAATCCCACTTAGTATAATCTGGTCATCCCTGTGGTTGATTCATTTTCATACTTAGATTTATATCCATATTTTCTGTTCACAGTGAGCAAGCACATCAGAAAGGGGAATATAAACATTACCAGTTACTCTCTCTGTCAACTTGCTCGAACTCGATGCTCTTGTCAACTATCCTGTTATTCCCTTTGGCTGTTCGATGACGAGAGAGTGAAATCCATATTTGGTTGTGCAACACTCTCGTTATCAGTAAAGGTAATATGAGAAGATTTGAAAGGTCTCTCTCATTTTCTCCTTTCACTATGTATGAGTATACTGAATGTGCCACCCAGGGAGCCATCACCACATACTACATGCATCAAAACTTCAAAAGGTAAGGCATAATCATGTAACTATTGCTTCAGAAAGTAAGACATTCATATGTTTTTTGCTAATGCAGATAAGGGAGCATGAGAGAGAAGCTCAAGAAAAAAGAGAAAGGGAAAGCACCTTGTAGTTCCCAAGCCATGTCCATGGCCACTCAGTGAGAATCCCTGGTTTGGTAGCCATTTTGCTTCCTCAACTGGTCAGTTTTCCTTTCCTCCCCAACTTATATAGTAAAGCGGATTCTATAAATATCTATACATCCTCCCATTTAAGTTTTAACCAATGCAGTACCTTCCTGACAAGGGCAGCTGTACCAACATACCAGCTTTCTAAAAAATTTACTACACTGGGGCTAAAATTATTTAGTTGCCATCTGTAGTTGGGCTGTAAAACGAGTCCAACTACTTCACTTTCTTGAGCTCCTTTCACTACTGGGCTCATTAACTATCTCTTAGCTACCTCAAAAAAAATGTATACATTTTTCTCTCGAATAATAAACGAGTCAAACTTTTGCAGCTGGACTCGACTCGACTACGCGGTCTCCGGCTGTAGTTCATTATGTTACATGAACATGGCGTTTTCCTGTTGGATCTGGCTAATTATAGGTGTGGTGCATTTAATGGCTTCACCAGCCTACATGCATGATGGGGTCGGCGTATAATGACTGCAGATATGGTTGAAATTTCACATCAAATGCAAAAGCAAAGATCTCCATCATCTCTTTGCTTCTGCTGCTGCTGCTTCTTCAACTCTCGTCTGCTACAAACTTTCCAAATTTACTCAAAGGTAACCAATGCACAACTGCCTACTTTTTCTCATTAAATGGTGTTAGAATTTATTATGAAAACACCAATTCTTGAATCACTACTTTTGTTAGCATGTGGTACACTGATATTGCAACGATTTTGAGACTTTTGGAGCATGAACCCATAGTAGGATATCAAAATCATATTTTAGGTTAGTGAGCTATTTTTGACCTGTGCCCATTACTAGGACTAATAATTCACATCTATCACTATTGTATGATACAATAAAGTGAACACACACAAATGGAAGATATTACATAGATATACAGATGTGACATGAATAAGAATGATAACTAGAATTTCACCTTTGCGTTGCACATTTGACGCAAATGTTGTATTTTGTTTTGTAAAATATATAAGTATATCAAATGTTAGTAATGATAATTTACTCGACCAAAACAATAATAATATTAGGAAAAATATTTAAACCTATCCCGAACTTTGAATGTGTCCCAACTCTATCAACTATTAAACATACTAATTTAAAGTTTAAACTTTCAATAGTTTTTCACCTGTCCAAACTCACCTGCCACCTGCCAGAAATCCTACATGAACATAAAATTTCATGTCATAAATCAATTTAATTTAAATAAATTCCATGTAGTTCTTATAATAGGAGAATAAGAGAATAAGTTTATTAAATTATGTGAATTAAATATAGTTTGGTTAGTTATCATTTTTATAATATTCTTGATAAATTATTTAAATATAGTTTAACTATATGATTTTTGTATGATTATAATCTAAACCATTAAATGGATTATATTTTGTGAAAGTGGGGAGGACTATAATCATTAATCCTGGGATATGGTAATAATTTAAATTATTTATTATTATTTTATATTAAGATCAAATTTATTATTTGACATGTCATGAACTATGATTATTGAGATATAACTACAGCAAAATATATTTTATATTAGACAATAATTTAAAATATTTATTGTTTTACGTTTCAAAATATACAAAATCATATAATTAAATATAATCTAAATAAGTTTATTATGTTATTCTCCTATTATAAAGATGATGATAATCTACATGGAATTTATTTAAATTTAATTGTGATATGACATGGAATATTTGTGTCCACGTAGAATTTCTGGCATGTGAGTTTAGACCGAAAAATTATTGAAAATTTATATGTTAAATTGTTATATTTAAAAGTTGGAGAAGTTTTGAAAATTAATTCAAAATTCGGGATCGGTTTAAATATTTTTTTCATAATAATAATTCCAAACAAAAACTCCATTACTATCTACAATTAATGGCCGAACATTTGTTGATTGCGTGCATGGTTGTGAAAAGCTTTAATCTTGAAAATGTAAAATGAGGCCATGCACACAATTATTAACTAATGATTGAGTTTTGAAATTCTTGGTATTTACAATTAATTGCCGAAAATTATAGATTTTCTGCATTGTATGCAAAAAGTTTTAATCTTGAAAATATAAAATGAGGCGGTGCACACTTAAACGTATATTTTAAGATAGGCAATGCTACAACTAATAATAAGGAGAATGATTTGGAAGTGACAGGCAAAATTCTAAATGGACGGCTAAGATTATGATTTTGAAGATAATAACCAAACATAAGTAATGTTTGTTTACCTTTTAGAGTAAGGTGGAAATTGTTTCCCTTACCAACATATCGTTGGCACATGTTAATGCGCCAACGTGCATTGGTGGTGGCCATGGCGGATACAGATTTGAAGTACCGTAAAGGTTGGATTATATTTTATGAGGTTGTGCCTTATAATTTTATTTTATTTTTAAAAAGTATAATTAAAAAATTTAAGCTTGTGGGCCGCAAGCCTGTGGCTAACTCCACCCCTGATGGTGGGGTCAATTTTAATTATTATCACTAGAAATACCCGTACGTTGCACAAACATATTTTATATATATAGTTTTAAAATATATTAAAGTTCCGTTTAGTTAGTGGATGTCGGAAGGAGAGAATTGAATGATTTCGAAACATATCATTTGTTCGAAGGACATGAGAATATACGAATAAGAATGATACCCAAATATAATGAAATCACATAACTTTCCAAAATGGTGACTTTCATTCTCATTTATCAATCGCAAATCTCAATAACAAAATCATTTATTTCTTATTTTTTTAATCTCATGTTATTTTATTATTATTTTTATTTATTCTATTATTATTTTAAATCTTCTAATATTTTTAATAATGATCATATTATCCAAAATTATAATAATAATAATAATATTAAAAATATTACAGTGATTATATTATTATAATATTATTGTCATAAAATACTCCCTCCGTCCCGGGTCTCTTGAGACGTTTGACCGGGCACAGAGGTTAAGAAAAAGTGATTAGAAGAGTTAGTAGGGTAGGATTAGTAGGTTAATGATTAGGAGAGATAGTGGGGTAGGAGTAGAGTAAGTTTAGTGGGTAATTAATTAATTAAAACTTTCCAAAAAAAGAAACGTTGCAAGTGTTCTTGGACGGACCAAAAAGGAAAACTTTGTGACTGTCTTGGGACGGAGGGAGTATCAAATAAAAATTTATTTTATGGTTAAAAATATTAATATATTAGAATAAATAAACTTTATGCCAATACAAAAAAAATTGTAAAGGAAACTCAATAAATATATTGGACATGTATAATTTGTACGGTCTTTTAGGATTTTGTAGGGATTTGACCGAAACTGTTTTAATATATTGTAGTATATAAATATAAATATGTAGATATATATTACCTCAAATGTATTGTCATGTGCCTTGGGTGGATATGGGTATTGAAGCGTTTTTTAAGGTGGAAATAGGCGCAACAAACCTTAAGATTTGTCTCAAAACCTTAACCACATGTGCTGAGTTAGTTGCATTATTGTGCATTAATAAAATTCTCTGTAGACAACTAACATTCATTGATTTTTCATCTCAAAAGAAATTCAACTATCATACTTTTTTTTTTTAGGAGTTTTATGGATTCAGGACCCGAAAGATAGTTTAATTATCAATTCAGGACTTGAAAGATTAATTGTCAATTCAGGACCTGAAAGATCACAAAAATTCTCAATCCAGGACCCGAAAGATCAAACAATTCTCAATCCAGGACCTCAATATCAGGTCCTGGATTGAGAATTGTTTGATCTTTCGGGTCCTGGATTGACAAATCATCTTTCGGGTCCTGAACTGACAATTTAACTATCTTTTGGGTCCTGGATCGACAATTCTCCTTTTTTTTAATTATTGTTGTTATAATGATCCCTACCTTGCATGAATTATATGAGTTACATTACATAATTGTGTCTTCAGATTTACACACACAAATATATTATATATACACACTGTATATATATATATATACACACATTATTACATTGCCACAGTTGTTTGATTTTGTCGAGTATAATATCTACAGAACCATTATCGAAATTCCAACTGTACCAACCCCATGATTTTGGGAGGTGGCCATGAATATGGTGGCCACCCCTAAATTCATGGCATAGTTAATACTTCATCATTTTTTTCTAAAGCTGGCAGCTCAACTAACTATATAAATAATATACCATCATCATTCATTTATTATCCTTACTGAGACATTGCTCATCAAAAATCTCATTTCAAAATAGCATAATTATATTTCGGTGCAATCACGTGACTCATAAAACCCCCCACCATCCCTACTCTAACAATTTCAAGAGATATATTATTGTTTTATACTTCCTCCGTTTCATTATATTAATCTCGTCTCATTTGGTTTCAGCACAGTAAATAATACTTGTGAGTATAGTGGAATTAATATTTTATTAAGAGCTTTTTTTTTTCCACTTTAGGAAATGAAACTAGAATATAAAATTATCAAATTTATTTAATTAAAAAAAGAGTTTCTATATTCATTTTTTTCTTTGCCCTTCTGAAAGGACCCTTCTCAGAACATGTATGTGTTAGGACTAACACAACTCTATTAATAAAATATTTTCCACTTTGGATAGATTCTCGCGATTTTATTTTTTTGGTATTTTTTAAAATACCTTATATTTCAGGTTGTCAATTTTTGACACGAACCCGTACGATAATAGTGATCACGAACACGGCACGACCTGTTAAGTTTTAAACACAAACACGATAAACTGTCAGTTCTACACTTAGGGTTAGACATTTTATATTCGACACGTACGGCTCATTAAGTTCTAAACACGATAACAATTCAACACGCACGAATTGTTAGTCCTACTAATGAGAATTATATGAACTCTTGCATACGAATAACTTTATCCTTGATTTTGCAATGTATGACTCTTAGTTTATCACACTGAACACTAACAGCATGTAGAAGAATTAATATTTTGATATTCTTTATAATAATTGAAATTTGTATAGCCATATCATATCGTAAGTTGATAAACTCAAAGGTGGTGGTACCTGGTGCAGTGGCGGATCCAGAAAATTCCGGTGAAGGGGGCTGAATTTTTTTTTTGCCTCCACTAGACTTCAACCATTCGTATCATATTTTTTTTCTAATTTTCATCCTTTTTTTCTCCTTTACGAGAGGGGCTAATTCAAAAAATCCCGAATCACGCCTCTATAAAAACGAAAAAAAATTCCGGCTAGGGGGGCTGGAGCCCCCAAGCCCAAGTGTAGATCCGCCTGTGACATGATGCATTAACTCCACTCACCAAATGTGGGCTAACAAAAGTCGTATTCACCATGAATTTGTAGGCCACGAAAATGGGAGGTTTTATTTACTTATTTATTTACAAAACTCCAACGACTTGGTCGTTTCTACTTCAAACGCTACTAACCCATCCATTTGTGATTTATCAATGGAAGGAGATTTCACTTTTATTGGCACCAACTTTCAATTACTTATCATTTTTCATTTACTATATTATATTTACATACATACAGGTATTAATATGTTCACGAAGGATGTGACAATGTAATACTAATGGTAATAATAATTCAAATTAGGAGAATTGTTGATTCATGACCCAAAAGATAGTTTAATTATCGATTCAGGACTCGAAACATGATTTGTCAATTCAGGACCCAAAAGATCAAATAATTCTCGATCCAGGACCTGATATTGAGGCGTTGAATTGAGAATTGTATGATATTTCGAGTTTTGAATCGATAATAAAATTATCGTCCGGATCTTGAATTGATAAAACTCCTTAAAACTAATTCTACTGTTAATATTATATTTTCATATTAGTCTGTGAGCATATTAATACTTGTCTATATCAGTGCGTGAGCATATATGATTTTAGTAATATATAAATGTCATGTGGTTATGGAATAAAATCAAATTAGATAAAAGAATAGTTGGTGAGTAGAAGATGTACCGATATTTTTGTATATTTTTTTTAATTAAATTTACACCCGATGTGCGAATAAGCTTTATGATATTAAAATATACATTTTTAATAGTTTACAATGAACATATTTAATTTTTTTTCACCGACGTTAAAAATATAAATAAAAAAACAAAATATTGATAAATATTTTAAGTAAATTAATATTATAATTAACACAATTTTGAATATTGAGCGAAAATAAACTAACAAATTAGAAATAAATATATTTTAAAATATTAGTTTATTATTATTATTATATATACATAAATTTGGGCTCGTACATTCCTAACCACCGACAAAAACTGATTATATAAATTTTTAGTGAGAGGAAGGCCTTAGTCCGAAATGGTTAAGTGCGACTTCGAAATGAAATTTAGGAGAAATGCGATTTATAATTAACAAAAGAGTGAAGGAAAAAACAATCGGGAAGAAATGGCTGTGTAGGTAGGATAAGGAGAGAAGTAGCAAATGGCGGTGGTAGTGAGAACATCGTTATCCACCGTCAGATTAGATGCTAACCACTCGCCACCTCGGAAGCCTCCGCCGCCGCCGGCATCTGCAACTCCTCTCCTCTCGGTGTCGAAGCCTACATGGATCGTCAGAACTGAGGCATGTATTTTTCCTGAATTATTTTGCCCCTCTTTTTTTCGCATTTTTCATGACTCCATTGTTTGGATTACGGGGAATTATTAGTAGGAAAATGAGCAATGTTTGGTCAAGCCTCTTTTATCTAGCCAGACTAATTTTATTGCAATTTTAGATTTCTGAATTCTGATTTTATGAGCAACGAGTTAGGGTGTTGTGTATTTGGAATTTCTTACTAGAATAGTGATTGGTATTATTTGAAGAATGTGAACTTGCTCGGGTGAATGAATAATCGCGGCGTTGCGAATTTTATTTCCAAATCTTCTTTTTTGTATGAGATTTTGAGATTATGCGGCCATGAACTATTATTGTTTGAAGCTCAAAAAATTATGATATATATATATTTTTTTTTTGAAGTTCTTAATGGTTAGGGGATATGTAAGTCATACATAGACGGTGATTAACTCTTTCTGTAACGAGATTTATTATTTGAAACTTGGACTTTGTTTTGTGATTTAGTTAATTTCTGCTTGAAAGAATCAATGCCTCGATACTAGCCAAACTAATTTAATCTATGGATTGATGGATGGTTTTAGAAACCTCTCCGTTGCAAGAGAAGAATAGGTAGGGAATGGCTAGAGTCACCTCAGCTCACTGCATAGCAATTCAAGATACTGATTTCTAACCAATAATAGTCACCTGAATTCGGACTGTGACTTGTACATTTCTCTATTAACTGATAACCTTTTATGCGCGAGTTCAGTATCACATTGCACTTTGTTACTTGTACGAACCTATTTTCATGCCTAGCAACTATTCGTGCAATTTAGAAGATGATGGCGGCCTTTACGGTTGGTGGTGCAATTATTTTCATGGGATTGAAGTCGTGTTGAGTAGTTTCTTTAGTTCTTTAAAATGTGTCCATCTGTGAAGATCTTGGACTTCGGATGAGTTGTGTAATTCGAAATTTCACATTGTTATGTCTCCCTGTGCATAATAACTGTATTCCTTGTAGCAAAGGTGAGTAGTAGTCTTTGATGAGGTACCATTACTAACCTTTCTCTGCTATTAATAATTGCTGTAGTCGAATGTTCGGAAAGAGCGGGAAACACCACCAGTTCCATCTTGCGTTGTCTGTAGAGGCAGTGGCCGAGTCGGTTGCTACAACTGCAATGGTAAAGGTAGGTTTTTCTCTTTTTTTTCATTGGCTTGGGGGGAGCAGTATCACGAGCACCATGTTCTCGTGTAGGTGTGAGTATTCGATTATTCGGTTTGATTTTGGCCAGTAAAATAACCGAACCGAAATTACCGAATTTATATTTGACGTAATCAACCGATTTACCAAAATAATCGAACCAAAATTCTTACTCGGTTTTCAGTTATAACTGAATTTTAATATAAATTTAATAAATTAAGACAATTAAAAATAAAATAAAATAAAATATATATATTTATATTACTATATATATTAAAAATATAATTATATATTAATTTATATATATATATATTATATTTATTAATAATATATATATAAATTCGGTTATTTCGGTCCGGAAAAAAAATAACCGAACCAAAAACCAAAAACCGAAATATGGAAAAAAATAACCGAACCGAACCAAAAATCGAAATAACCGAAAATTTTTCGGTTCGGTTTGGTTTTCGATTTTTCGGTTTCTTGCTCACCCCTATTCTCGTGGTTTAGCAGTTATTTCTCAGTAACCTGATCTGATATTCACTCGTACAGGAAGGACTAATCACATAGAATTGACAATGCTCCCAAAAGGAGAGTGGCCAAAATGGTAAGCCGGAAAACTTGGTTCGACCACGAAGCCCATTCTAAAAATTTCTGATCTCATCGGAATGTTCTCCGTGAAACCCTCACAGGTGCAGGAGCTGCGGTGGCAGTGGTCTCGCGTACTGCGCTCGATGTCTCGGGACCGGAGAGTACAGGTATATAATGGGATTCCACTTCATGAACAGAGATGCTGATGGATCCCACGATGGCCCCAGGTATAATCGAGTAGCTGATCGTCAGAGCTCTTCACATTCATTCACAGACCTGTTTCTAAACAATGATGAGTCTTCAGTTAGTGAAAAGTGAATTTAGTGAAGTTTGGCCATCATTGTATTGTACATATACATATAGGCGCATGCAACGGTATTTCTCTTGCCAGGATTGAATTTTTTTATGTCGTTTCATTATAAGTAGTGATGGAAAATGGAACCGGAACCGGCCCGTGGGTAGACGGTTACGGTTCCGGTTCGACACGGTTCCGGTTCGGAACCGACGGTTCAAAAAATATTTTATTTTTTATTTTTTTATTTTTTCAGGGACACGTGGCGCTCTCTGATTCGTCGATTTTCGAATTTTCAAAAATATTTTCAACGGTTCGGAACCGGAACCGCCGGTTCCGGTTCGGGCAAATTATTGAACCTGAACCGGCCCGTCCAAAGACGGTTACGGTTCTGGTTCCGAACCGTTTTCACAGTTCCGGTTCCGAACCGTGGAACCGCCGGGCCGGTTCTGGGCCGGTTCAGCCGGTTCCGGTTTTGTTTAGCCACCACTAATTATAAGTCCATGCTCAAGACTTTAAAAAAATGCCCAAGAAATCTACTAATTTATTAAAAAAAGAATAATCTAAAATAATTGTTCCCGCAAAAAACATAAAAAAAAATAAAATTAAAATAATATTCGTGTAATTTTTTCCTCAAATTTTTTTACAAATTCTGTTATTTATTCTTATTTTAATTATACAAGCATAATTTAATATTTAAGTTAATCCTTCTTTGTAAATTAAAATCTTATTTTTATTAGTTTTGTGTTAACTACATTCTTTTTTTTATGACAATTTTTTATGTAAATATTTAATATTTCTATTTTGATAGAAATATATATATACAAAAAATCTATAGTACAATTAACTGATACTCCCTTTGTCCAAGTCCCGGTTTGATTGGACATAATAATTATAATAACAAGGAACTGTGAGTATTAAATAAGTTGAGTAAAATTAATACTCCCTCCGTCCTGGTGAAGTAGTCCCTTTTCTTTTCGGCACGGGAATTAAGAGTTGTGAGTGTAGTGGAATTAATATTTTATTGGTGAGTGTGAAAAAGGTTGCCATTTTAGGAAAATGGGACTATTCTATGGGACAAACAAAAAAGGAAAGTGGGACTACTTCAATGGGACGGAGGGAGTATTTTATTATTGAACAAGAAGAAAGTAGTATTTAATATTGATTGATAAAAAAATAAGTTTATTTTTAAATAATAATTACTAATATATTTGTTTTTGTTTTTGTTTTACAAATAAAATATTTAACAACAAGGAGGAATATAACGTGCGCAATTTATTCCAAAAATTTAATATCCAGACAATCTTGAGACGATATTGGTATATGGACATCAAGCGTAATGCATTTGTTCAAATAAGGAGCGTTGCTCAACCAAAAATGCACAGCCTAAGAAAACTAGCCTCGAAAAAGCATTCAAGAAGTGACACCGTACGGAACAAGCGCAGCTGCCACTATTCTGCCTTCTTCATTCAATATATTGTAGGTAGAGGCTGCATTTCTCTGCAATACAACAGGAAAAACAAACTGTCATGCAACACTAGCAAAAAAAGGAAAAGTCCGATTATCACCGGAAAGTTGAGCATATACATCGGACTAGTAGAATGTATCTATAGATGGAATTGATACCATTGAACCGAACCAAACCATAAACCGGCGGTTTCGATTCGGTTATATTTCAGTTCGATCTGGTCTGAATTTTTAAAATTTTCGATTTCGCGGTTTGGGCGGTTCGGTTCGGTTCAAGTTTCAGACCAAACCGACCGTTGCTCACCCCTAATGGAGAATGATCATGAGACTTGAAGAGAATTTTTTATCATGAAGTGGTTGTGATGAGGGATAGGGAGGAACTTACGGAGTCGACTGCTTCTACTTTCATGCCCATCGAGCGGATGAAACTACGGAGTTCAGGGTTTATTGGTTGAATATATCTCCCACAGCCGATAATCAAAATCTCTGAGAAATCAAGAGAGACCTGATTCAACTAATCAACACATACACATATAATGTGAAGTGAGAGAAACTGTGTAAACATCTACAGCTTAAATCTTTTGGATTTGTGTTGGATGCTACAACCGTATGCATAATATGAGCTCGATGAGAAAAACCAAACATGAATGAAATGCACAAGATTTTAGTTCAGTCAGTCAATGAAAGAACTGTAGGGGATGATGAAAGTCATAATTTCGTTAGAAATTTTACAGAAACATGGAGTTAACTGAATATAATTCGAATACTTACCTGGTATGGGCCGCACCGTCTTAAAAATAGACAAACTGCAAAAGAAAAATGAAATCAGAAGAAGTTGATGTTGAAATGGCTCCCAAGAGTAATTGCTTGTAAGCGTTAGCGATTTTAGCATGAAAACACTTCATTAGAGTTATTTGCTTGATGCATTGGCAACAGAATCTTCAAAAAAAATAACTTTCCTACTGAGTTCAAACTTGATGGGTTTAACACTCACCTAATAGCATAGCAGAAAATATAAACTTCAATAGCATACTCACCAAAACAGTCTAAAATCTCCATTTGAAGTTTGCAGACGTCAATATTCCAAAGACGAATATTCAGACATCCAATTTCAGATGTTATTGTTCAGTCCAAGCTACAGATAGTGTTAACCATCAAATTTTACATGATGAGATGTTGCATGAAAACCATTCTACTATGATGACAAGTTTTCAGAAGGTGCTGTAACTGAGGTACCATGCAAAGTTTCCAGAGAATGGAAATGTAAAAGCATTCCAAGCCTTTCCTTACTCATTGATTCTCAAGAAGCACACTCAGTATTTCTGGAAAAACTGGTAAGTTTTGAGTCTTAAAGAATCTAACTTCTGATGGAGGTTAAGAAGTGCCCTAAGTTTAGAAAAAGGAAAGTTTAATAATCAGAAAGCGAAGCATAAATAGAGTATCCTCTGATTCCTCTCAAACCATCCAATTCTTCAGAAATTACTAACTCAGTTTGAAGATAACAAGAAAAAGGAGAGTAGGATAGATTCAATAATGAGCTTTTTCTTTCTACACATTAAGAGAAATTAGTGCAAGTAGGAGTAGAGTGAGGTCACGTATTCATGTACCTTTCAGTAGTGATATTGGAGAACTTCTGGGGCGTCCAAGACATCAGCAAATTTCCTACGCAAAGTATGCTACCTTCATACTTCACTCCATTTACTTTGAACCCTGTGTCATCAAACCTGTCAAAAGAAGAGAAAAAATGTCGGAACTAGGTGAATTCGGCAAAATTTAAAACCAGGTTAATCATCGTAACATCGTTTAATCCTCACATAAACTTCCTGAAAATACAAATGAAATGAGGTTGAACATATATGTACACGCTAAGGAATTCCTAGGATCAATAATGTCACGCCTCAGTACCCTTACCATTCAACATAAATAATTAACTATAAATGCATTGACTTGAAGCTTAAATATCCATCCTCTGGAAAAACTGGCCAAAAAGTAATATCCAATAGATGCAGGTGCGCACAGATTCTTTTGACAAATCTTATGAGATTTTAACCTTGTTTCGTCCCAATTAGAAAGTGGTATCAACATAAAAGTTTGAAATTCATGTCAGGTCATATATCTGCTGAATAAGTGAAGTACAACTATGGAGAATCTCAATTTCAGCAAATGATGACAAAGCAAACGGACAAGCTATCGGCCTCTCAGCTTTTCTCACGCCCGTGTTCATGAATTTCGCTGAACTCTAGTCCTAATAAATGGATCGTTGCCATACACACATCCCAAAGTAGCAAGCAATATAATGCACTGCTAATGCAACTATTCCAACATATTCAATTTATCCATCTATGTTTGTATACTGACACACTGAATTTCATGATACAATTCCACAACATAAATTTGAAATGACTGGTCACAGCGATATGCTCTTAAAATGAAGGTCTCTCTTGAGATTTCTAGGGCTTGTTCCCCAACCACTAAAACACCAATTCCACCGAGATTTTCTAAAATTACAGAACAACGACGATCAAAATGCAATAAATACACAGAACGAAACAATTAATAGCAAAAAGAAAAAGAATTGGTGAAAGGAATGCTCAATACCCTTCGAAACGCAGCTGGTCATCGGGTACTTCGTTGATGAGATTGATCTGATCGTAGAGAGAGAAAGCTCTTCTAAGAGAGGGCAACGCCGTGTGGTTCCTCGGCGGCGCCTCTTTCCGCAAAGCTCGCATTAGCGTCGGAAGCGCCGCCGCTCTATGCCTCACCGCCATCTCTTCTGCTGCTTTCGCTTGTCTCCTGATTCCTGATGTTGTGCTCAAGAATTTGGACCAAATATTTCTCTTTTTTAATTTAAGTATTTTTTTTTTTAAAAAAAAATCGCTTCAAATTATAATATTTGGCTTCTTATTTACCAATAAAAGTATAAATCCAGTCTAAATAGTGACATAAATAGTCTAAATAATACTCCTAATATAATCCATAAAAATGCCATCTTTGTGTTTAGATTTAAATTATTATGTTAATTATTTTATATAAATTTACTAATTATGTATAAATTAGTTAGTAAATGCAACCGAAATAATCCACCTACAATGCTAAATTAGTATGTTTTTCAACAATTATAAAACAATATATATAAATTTATAAAGGAAAAATCATAAAAAATACTCTAAAGGATTGGTCAACGGTAAAAAAAAAATACATTAATATTTATTATATTACTGAATTATACTCTAATGTTTGATTTTGTTAATTAAAAATACTCTCAATTGTTAACGTACGTTGTTAAGTTTTTTATGTATTCTATATTAAATAATGTGTGACTTTTTTTTACACATGTGACATATATTGTATTAAAATTAATGTATGATTCATCATAATTTTAACATTATTAACGATATAAAGTATTTTTAATTGACATAATTAAATATTACTTAGAGTATAACTGGGAAACTTTATATATTTTTCATAATAGGATGGTATTTTTAATTAACAAAATGAAATATTAAAGTATAATTCAAGAAAAAATATTAGAATATTTTTCATGATACGTTAGATATTTTTCATAGCTTTCTCAATTTACTAATTATATTTAAATATTATAATAAAATGTGATAATTGGGCATTAAAACGTGAAAATATATATGTTAAAAAGCCTATTTTAGTGGGCCCAGGAAGTAGAGTCCACGCCGCGTAGCTCCTATCACGTGCACAGCACGTGACAACCGCAATCTATACTAAATACTAAATGAGAGCAGGGAATCACTGTATCAATCCCGCTCAAAAACATCCAATCAAAACTATTCTCTCTACTTCCTTTCAAAAAAAAAAAAACTATTCTCTCTAGAATTAAAATTTACTTTTATTCAAGCAAATAATTATAGCTAAAAAGCTTTCAGCCCTGTCACATTTTCTGCGCAGCCGTACATTATTAAAGTTTCAAAATCTGTGTGCTCGACTATCCAAAAGATTTTGGGGGAAAGGAGAGCAATTCAAAATTCAAATTAAGCTTTCTAGATCTATAAATATAGAGCTCATGAATACTTGATATTCAACATACATTTTCTCTCTTCTTCAAGCTATGATGGGGTATATTATTTGTATTTCAAGATTTCAAAATGACAAATATAATACGATGTTTTGTTTGCAGGATTAGTGTGTTATCTTCTCCAAGAATTGAACTATCCAACATCACGCCAAGGCTATTTTAGTGATGAGTTCCATCTGCACGTACAACGAAAAAGAAACAATCAGGTTGGAATTCTAACTTAAATTTTAACATATCGAACGATTCTCATTCATAATTTGTTTGGGTATTTAAGGTTCACATTTTGTCAAAACAAAAGCAAAATATATAAATACATGTACATTTTTGTATAATGAAGTACTCACAAATTTTTTAGACCTCCGCCCAAATAATTATAAAATGGGGCTAATTTGATGATGAGATGAATTCATTTAACAATTTTAGCTTTTGTTCAGTGCATGCCCCAATCTTATATAATAGATAATACATAAATGGAATACAAACAACAGCAAAATAATGTTGAATGAGTGCTAAGGGATTGCACTGACATTTTACTGCTTTGGGGGAGAGTCTGGGTGCAAACTGCAAAGTCCAGAGAATGAAGGGTGCCATTTTGTGCAGCAACTTTCCAACCACTACGGGTAGGCTCTGCTTCTTTATTCATCCAGATCCATTGCTCTCTCCCCACATTGATATGTCTTTTCAAGATTCTTCTGTGTTCCATCCCAATATGACCGACGGGAGTGAGATCTGAAAGGGATGAAGGGAGAATGAGATTAGTTGAAATTTGAGGATTGAAGAGTTGAAAATTCGAGAGAATATAAAATGGGAGTGGTAGGGGTGGCAAGTAAATGTGAAAACGTGTTTGATAGAGAAGGTAGGTGCGAAAATGTGAGAGTCTGAGTCATGGTGGGGAATTCTTTTGATGTGAGGAGGCTACCAAAAGATTTAATTACATTTTGTATGCAAAAAAGTTGGACATCTCGAGGTAGGATTCGAAATCAGAGAAACTCAATAAAATAATTTTTCTCTTATTTATTATTAATATTGAAAGCAAGCATAATTCTTAATTTTTAATTAAAATTAGGGACCAATGACGCAGCATTTATGGTAGAAATTGATAATTTTTTGAAGTTTCAAAATAATCCCAAATCACAAGATTTAATAAAATTTACGTATTCTTTTAAAGATGAGATAAAGGAAGCATTGGCCTCTCTTCATTCATTCAAGGCACCTGGGTTTTTCATAAAAACTTATATTTATGTAACATGATTTTATATAATGTTACATAATCATGTATATTGACATTTACATCAATATAGTATACTAAAAGACTTCCGTATTTTCTCACCCAGAACTTTTACATTTAGAGAAAAAAAGATCATTTACCTAAGGACATAATATTATTAATATTTAATTTAAAGTATTATCAAATTAAAGTCAAAAGACAATTATTCTCTTATACCACTTTCAATTTTCAATTTTCATACATCAAACAATAATTAAGCAATAAATATAACCATCATAAAAATTTATTTTATTTAATTATATATGGTTACTTTGATTTCTAATTTAATTCACATGTTAATTAATTTTTTATAAAAATGTAAAATTAATGTCTATATTAAAATTTCAATATATGTAAGAAACTGATTTAAGTATTTCCATCCGATCAAAAACTAATTTGCAATATAAAATACTTAGTTTTTTAGAAGAAAAAAAAAGTAATAATAGTTTATTTATATACCCATGACTTTTTAACAGATTTTCCTTTTCGATTAAATATTTTTTTGTCCAAACTCGATATTTAACTCAAATTATTCGCGCAACGCGCGGGTGTAAATCTAGTTTACACCCTAGTTCAAACTGTAATACAAAAATAGCAATAGATATATGGGTGGAAGTCTTATTTTTTCGGACAAACGCGATAAACCAATAGCAGCGCCGTATTTTTCAGATATCACCTCACGATTCGTAGAAGTAGCAGACTTCCAGGTGATTTCTTTTTATTTTCCGGTTTTATATTTTGATGGTGGTGGTTGTGTTCCGATTTTTTTGATGGATTGGTTCAAATTCTTTGTTTTTTGTTCCTCGAATTTGATGGGTTTTTGCTACGTTGCGTTTTTCGGTGTTTCTGTTTCCATAGATGGGTATATAATGATGATCATGGTGATTTGCTTAAGTAAAACTCAGATTACTCGATCGATCGCTTTGTCTTTTTCAGCTGAATAATTTTGCTTAGCGAATTTGATGGGTTTTTCTATGTTGCGTTTTTACTTGTGCTGTTTCCATAGATGGGTATATGATGATGATTACGGAGATTCGCCTAAATAAGATTTAGATTTCCCGATTGATCGCTTTGTCTCTTTCAGTTGCATAATTTTCTTTATCACATGTTAGATACACGCAGTTGCAAATTATGTTTGGCAACCTTAACCTAGACTCTACTATTTTTAGGCAAAATATGCATCAAAGTTCGGAGATTAGGGCTTTTTTCATCGTTTCACAATTGGTAGTTGCTTCAATTGAGTTGTGCATATCCGAGGTTAAAACAGTGGTGTTGGTGAGCTGGTTGATTAGTTGAATGTTAGTATTATATGCATGCATACTACTTTGATACATTGGTTATCACATTAAAATCATTTTTATTTTTTTTTTTATTGAGAGAAACAATGATATTATTGGATAGACTCTACTATTTTTTGGCAAAATATGCATAGAAGCTTGGCGATTAGGGTTATTTTCATCGTTTCACTAGTGGTAGTTGCTTCAATTGAGTTGTAAGTATCCGAGGTTGAAACCATGGTGTCGGTGAGCTGGTTGATTAGTTGAATGTTAGTATTGTATGCTTGCATACTACTTTGATACATTGGTTAAAACATGAAATCAATTTTTTGATTGAGAGAAACATCGATAGCAGAGGTGGTTTTTACATTTGCTAGTTGTGTTGTCTATAATCTTGTTGCTGCTTCATAGAACTAATTCATCTGGGAAATGAGTTGTACTTGGTTAAATGTGAAGGAATTTAACTTGCCTCTATTTGGTGAAGGTGTGGTTCTGAACCCATTGAGATGACCCAAAAATTATGCTATTTCGATTTTCGCTAGTCTGTGGGTTTCTTTGTCTAAAATGTGCTATGTTGATTTGAGTAGAGCTTCTTGTGTTTGTCCCCCTCTTCCCATTTTCCACTTCTTGCTAAAGTTTGAACCTTTGCTTGGATAATTGCAGTAACAAGAAGACATTCATTTGATGGATAAGGCTGACCACCTTAAGGAGCTCTCCGAGGATTCGACTCGCGAGTCTCTCATTGCTCTCTCTTACGGAGTACCTGAGTCCGACCAAGCTGCTGCAAAGCCATCCGAAAACACGAATGGTGAGGTTCCGGCAGTGGGTGATGGAGAGGAGAAATATAGGTGTAAGCTGATTTCCATTTCTGATTCACCTTCACCTGATGTGAAAGTGCAACCGCAGTCACCCGTGGAGCTCGACGGTTAGCGTAGCGTAGGCGAAAACAGCTTTCATACGTGCTCTACTATGTAAAACTCATGCCAAATACTGTAAACAAAACCTTTTATGTTGGAAATTTCTGTTTGTGGTTTTGTAATTGCAGAACTGTCTCTTGTTCTGTTTCTGTTTAGCCCATCAGGATATACTTTGTTTGAGCTCGAGCTCGACTCGATTGATCTATTAATTGACAATACTGGTACTAGGAATATATATCATCATACTGCAACAAAGGGTGAGTCCATAGACAGATGAATTGTTGTTTTTGTTTATACTTTTTATGTTTTTGATGATAATAATAGTTATGATAAAATTATTGTAATTGGTCAGTAGACTCAGTACATTGGCATCTTCTATGTTGGAAATAGAATGTAAACCAGTTCCCACTTCATTGACATCTTCACTTTTGAAAATATATGTAGTAATTTATTCAAATATAATATTAAATACTCTCTAATTATTTGCTTCTGTTACTATTTTAGGGTGTTTTAATTATATGGTTAAATTTCTATACTTAGTATTGTATTTAATTTACAATTGTACCCCTAAAAGTTTGGAAAATGTGATTTTTAAGAGTAATATTATGAAAAAGAGAGGTTAATTAATGTTTTATATAAGGGTAATGTTCGAAGTTTATTGAAATATATTAGTTTGATAAATAATTTTTGACAAACGTACAAAATCAAATTAAAATTTTATAATTTGATAACTTATTTAATACAATTTCTTCTTTTTATAAATCATCCCACAAGAATGTGGACTTTTGAGATAATTATATTGTTTCTTCATTTTCGTACGTCCCATTTTAATTGTCTTATTTTTAAAAATAGAATTTTTTCATACTCAATAATAAATTAGTAATTCTACTCAATTCATTCTACACTCATATTTCTTGATTATTGTGTCCGGTTAAACCAGCACAATTAAATCGGGATGGAGGAAGTAATATTTTTCTTGCATGTTGGGATAAACATATGATCACATTTGTGTACAAACCTTACCTCACAACACTAATATCATTTATTCACCTTGTATGTTTTTTTTTTTAGTTGAACTTGCATGCTGTTGTTGCTGATGAAATGTTTTTCATCTTTTTTTCGTTCCGTAAAAAAGTTGTATCAAATTTGCAGCATTTCCCTTTGGGATTTCGAGGTTTAATACTTAACAACAGCTAATTAACAAATCCGAAATCAAAGAATGGTGGCAAGGAGCAGTCTCATTCAAGCGATTGGGGATTCAGTGAAGGCGGTGGCGAAAAGCAGAAGCTCTGAGTGGTGGTACACTCCTCACATGGCGGCTGCTGCCCGCGCCATAGAAGAGCGAATCCCACTCGTTGATCTTATTCTTGAAGTCCGAGATGCCCGGGTTTGTTCAGCCATTTAACCACCTTTGTGTATATGCATATAACGTGTTTGTCAAAATGCCAGACTATTTCCTCTTTCATCATATTTTGCTAATATAGCTTCCTTTTCCCCTGAAGATGTATATGCAATGTGTTGCTAGAAAATGAGATGCTTTTTCGAAATGACTGCGGCCATGGCTGTGAATCAAACTAGCTGACAAGTTTACACTTCCCCTTTACAGATTCCCTCATCGTCAGAATCCTTGCTATTGAGAAAGTTTCCATCCACGGACCGGATCATTGTTCTGAATAAGGCGGACCTTGCTGACCGCTCCCAAACAAAGGTGATTTCGTTTATCTCAATACCATGCCTTTGGTGGTTCAAGAACTCTGTAAATACAGAACAGGATGAGGAGCCAATGGAAAGCTGTTTTACTTTTTGATTATGAATGTAGATCATGTATCCAGAGTTTTAATATAGGAGTTTTATCGATCCAGGACCCGAAACATAGTTTAATTATCAATTCAGGATCCGAAAGATTAATTCTCAATTCAAGACCCGAAAGATCATACAATTCTCAATCCAGGTCATCAATATCAGGTCCTGGATTGACAAATCATCTTTCGGGGTCCTGAATTGATAATTAAACTATCTTTTGGGTCCTGGATCGACAATTCTTCTTTTAAAGTAATAGAAGATATGAGCTGATTTATTTCATTGAGATTTATAAATCGTATTATTCATGTATCGGTTAATGCATTTCTTTGCAGGAATGGTTGAGGTGTATTGAGGGACAGAATTGTATGGCTTTTGGAGTAAATTCGCATAACAGGGACAACATCAGGGAGGTAGGTAAATGTGCAATGCAATACAAGATTTGGTCATGATTTGGATACTTGCATAAGTTGATGAAAGAAATTCTGTTTAAATTTATCTATTAAAAGGGAATGTTCCAATCTTTGGAAGACAGTAATTTGTGTATTTGTATGATCTGATTTAGGGTGAGTATTCGGTTATTTGGTTCGGTTTTGGCCTGTAAAATAACCGAACTTAAATAAACGAATTTACACTGAAGTTAACCGAACCGAATCAAATTACTGAAATAACCGAACCGAAATTCTTATTTAGTTTTTGGTTATTTAGGTTGTAACCAAATTTTAATATAAATTTAATAAATTGATAAAATCAAAAATAGAAATTATATATATATATATATATATATATTATATTTACTAATATTATATATATAAATTCAGTTATTTTGGTCCGGAAAAAAAAAATAACCGAACCGAAAACCAAAATATTGAAAAAAAAAATTAACCAAACCGAAACCGAAATAACCCAACCAAAATAACCGAAATTTTATCGGTTTTTTTCGATTTTTTCGGTTTCTTGCTCACCCCTAATCTGATTATCATGGATATATCCTCTAAATAAACTGCAGTTTCTGACGTTCCTACAAGCTAGAGTTAGAGAATTGAAGAAGAAGGATGATAATGCTGCACATACAATAACTTTGATGCTAGTTGGTATTCCTAATGTGGGAAAATCTGCATTGGCCAACTCTCTGCATCAGGTTGGAAGGATTTCTGCTGCAGGTGCTTATATCCATCTTACACTTGCTACTCTTTGCTCCATACTCCTGTCTCGAAAGTTCGTTTTCGTACTTTTTTTATTCCTTTGATCAGATCACTCCCCCGAATTCACGAAGCTTGTGTTGATTTGCAGAGAAAGGGAGGTTAAAGCATTCTGCAGTGACTTCACAGCCCGGGGAGACGAAAAGCATAAGCAGCTTAAAGGTGTGATTTCTTTGTTGTTTTCGAGTGGCTCGTGGCGCATAGGGATATGATCATGAATTTTCACTGTAGTTTTTTTGTTGGTTTGTGTCTTCTGCCATTGATGGTGGCTCCCATTTAACAGAATCATCAGTTTTTTTATGTCACAGATTGCTAGCCATCCTAATATATATGTTGTTGATACACCCAGTGTGTTGCCTCCAGATGTGGTGGATGATGAGGTCTGTTCTAAACTTGCTCTAACAGGTACGATCGTCGATCAACCTCCCTCGGGTTCATATGATTTTATATTAGTTTATACGTACACTCGTACACACCGTACATGTCTTCATGGAAGCTTGAAGTCATAACCTCTTGGTCGTAGAGTGCTTTCACTGGGGTGGGTGAGCAACGGGCGGTTTGGTTTGAAAATCGAACCGAACTCGAAGACCGTGAACCCGCAAAATTTTGAAAATCCAACTCGAACCGCCCTATTGGAAACCTACAAATCGAACTGAAACCGAACCGAATCGAATCATCGGTTTTGGTTTTAAACGAAAATTTTCACATTTTTTCAATAAATTGCGAAAATAGTTTAATGCAATTAAAAAAATCACAATCCTCAAATCTAAATGTAATAAAAATAAGCATCTACAAATCTAATACATAATCATAAGCAGCAAATATAAATATTAAAATTAAAATTAAAATTAAAATCATATGGTTTGTATTTTTTATTTTGTAAAAATTAAAATTGTAATTTATTTAGAGATAGAATGTATAATAATATAAATAAATGTAGAATATTTACTAATCTATATATGTATATGGATTGCGGTTCGGTTTGGTTATAACTGACTCTAAATTGAACCGAACCGAACCAATAACCCACAAATTTTCTAAAACGCAAACCAAACCGAATTGCAGTGGATTTGCAATCCGACCCAAACCGTCCAAAACCCAACGGTTTGGTTCGGTTTTCGATTTCCAGTTTGGTTTTGCTTATCTCTAACTTTCACCACTGCACCCCGAACAAGGGACTGTTCATATGATTTTAACAGTGCTTTTTCTAACACTAAAACACAGGAGCAATCAAAGATAGCGTGGCTGGTGAGATAAAACTTGCAGAATATTTTCTTTCCATCCTAAACCTATCTGAGGAATACAAGAAATGGGGAAAGTTTTCGAGCTCGACAACCACCGGAGCAGCAGCATTGACCAGTGATGGCACTTCCAATCCGGCGAGACAGCAGAAGAGGCAGTATCCAACTGATCACACTCAGGTAGGTACTCTACTGTTCAGACTAAAAACACAAGCATTGCTCGGAGACGAATTCGTGTTGAATTATCGTGTCATTCAAATGCAGGATTTCATCGTTAACAACGTACGAGGCACACTCTTTGACTTGGTTTCATCTTATGGTGGTCGTGTGGAAGAGGGAGAAGATGCAGACAGACTGATTGCAGAAGAGTTCGAAGTTTTGCAGAAGGTGTTTCATCTCTCTTCAGAAACAAGAGAGAGAGAATCCAACTATAGTAGAGTGGCTATGAAATTGTTGAATCTGTATCGCACGGGAAGGCTAGGCCATTACACCTTAGATCCTCTTCCTAGTAATATATAATGTTTTATTTCCCGCATTTTGCTTCGTAAATATGTGGGGTTGTAAATGAACTAAACTATTCTTGAATTATTCGGAGCCTGACTTGACAAAAGCTCGTTCGAGCTCATTTAGTGAAACTCTTTAACAAATGAACTTTACTTGAGTATCATATTATTCGATTCGTGAACTCATGAAGTCCAAGCAGAATAGGCCCTCTTACCAAATCGGACGTCCCAACTAAATTGACATCTTTCTAAAAATGACAACTTTTTCACATTCAACAATAAAATATTAATTTCACTTACACTCACAGTCTTAATTCCCGTGCCGAAAAGAAAAAAGGTCTATTTAATTGAGACGGAGGGAGTATAAAATAATTAATTTTATGAATTAATATTTTCATAATAGTTATTTTGAAAATTTGGAATGGGAGGATGAGTACAATAAATAACAACTTTGTTAATTAAAAATATTATTATCTCACAACAAATTAACAAATAATTTCAAAATATTTATGAATTTATTTAATATATTTTATCTGACGTGGACACATTTTTAAAAAAATTTGGAGGGAGTTTTGTGGAAGTCCTTTAGTATATATTACTCTATCCGTGTCGTCCGAATTATCCCGGTTTTGAAAAAGTCTAACACTAACACTTTGACACCCTTGTGTTAAACTTATCATTACATACTGTAACTAGATGGTTATAACCGTTCCCTATTTTTTAAGGTTGCATATCTAAACCCTAATTTCGGTTTTTCTTAGATCCTAAATATCTGGGATCGTGAAAATTATTATTTCTAATTGTATATTACTATTATATTCTATTTTATCTTTTAGGAAAATAATGGGAATGCTTCCACAACATAAACCACCCCACGTGAGCTTAGTGGAGTTTCGAGTTTATGCTGTGAAGAAGGTGGACGTGAGAAGTGATAAGGGCCACAACTGAAAGCGTGGCCATTGAGAACGTGCTCTCCAAGAAGGCTAAATAAATAGGAGATTCGAATATTGAAGAAGTTGAGCAATTATGATTGAGTAAGAGCATTTTGCGAGAAGTTCTTCAAGGCATTCGGATCTCAACCCTCACGAATCATTTCAGCACAAGTCCAATAAGCCTAAGGTGAAATCTATCTCCAGAGAGTGAATCCTAGGAGCTTTAGTATTGTTTGTGTTGATTTATTTGGGAGTTTTTGTTGAATTTCTTCGAGGAAATGAACCAAGAAGTAATCCAATACTTCATTTGTCCCGTTGAAGTAGTCTCATTTCCTTTTTTTTTTGTCCAATAAAATAGTCCAATTTTCCTAAAATTACAAACTTTTTCACACTTACCAATAAAATATTAATTCCACTATGCTCACAATCCTTAATCTTCGTGCCGAAAAGAAATGACACTACTTTAATGGGACGAAGAGAATATTATTTTGTACTTTCGTTTTACTGTATAATACTGAATTTCATAGTGAAATCATTTTTGCCGTAAGACACTCATGAATTTAGAAGTAAAATCATAAAAATTTTAATTTCGCTGTGTCAAACTTTTGAAACTTTAACTTTAACACCTAAATATTTTTGAAAAATTGGACAGTAGAATCTTTCAAAAATTGTGAATATAAAATAAGTCAAAAAAAAAAAAAGTGGGAGTATTGAGGAGTAAACAGAGGAGTATATAGAAGCCCATTTTAGTGGGGCCAGGAGGAAGAGTCCACGCCGCTAGCTCCTATCACGTGCACAACACGTGACAACCGCAATTCAAACTGTAATAATACAAAAATAGCAGCGCCCTATTTTTCAAGTTTCACCTCACGATTCGTAGAAGTAGCAGACTGCCAGGTGATTTCTTTTTATTTTCCGGTTTTATATTTTGATGGTGGTGGTCCGGTTTTTTTTGATGGATTGGTTCAAATTCTTTGTTTGTGCTCCTCGAATTTGATGGGTTTTTGCTATGTTGCGTTTTTCGGTGTTTCTGTTTCCATAGATGGGTATATGATGATGATCATGGAGATTCGCTTAAGTAAAACTCAGATTACTCGATCGATCGCTTTGTCTTGTTCAGCTAAAAAAATTTGCATTGCGAATTTGATGGGTTTTTTTCTATGTTGCGTTTTTACTTGTGCTGTTTCCGTATATGGGTATATGATGATGATTACGGAGATTCGCTGAAATAAGATTCAGATTCTCCGATTGATCGCTTTGTCTCTTTCAGCTGCATAATTTTATTTATCACATGATCCACACGTTAGATACACGCAGTTGCAAATTATGTTTGGCAACCTTAACCTAGATTCTACTATTTTTAGGCAAAATATGCATAGAAGCTCGGCTATTAGGGTTATTCTCATCATTTCACAAGTGGTAGTTGCTTCAATTGAGTTGTGCATATCCGAGGTTAAAACAGTGGTGTTGGTGAGCTTGTTGATTAGTTGAATGTTAGTATTATATGCATGCATACTACTTTGATACATTGGTTAAAACATGAAAATCAATTTTTTGATTGAGAGAAACATCGATATCATTGGATAGACTCTACTAAAGTTAGGCAAAATATGCATAGAAGCTCGGCGATTAGGTTTATTTTCATCGTTGCACAAGTGGTAGTGGATTCAATTGGGTTGTGCGTAACCGAGGTTAAAACAGTGGTGTTGGTGAGTTGGTTGATTAGTTGAATGTTAGTAGTATTATATGCATTCATACTACTTTGATACATTGTTTAAAACATGAAAATCAATTTTTTGATTGAGAGAAACATCGATATCATTGGATAGACTCTACTAATTTTAGGCAACATATGTATAGAAGCTCGGCGATTAGGGTTATTTTCATCGTTTTACAAGTGGTAGTTGCTTCAATTGAGTTGTGTGTATCCGAGGTTAAAACAGTGGTGTTGGTGAGCTGGTTGATTAGTTGAATGTTAGTATTATATGCATGCATACTACTTTGATACATTGGTTAAAAAATGAAAATCAATCTTTCGATTGAGAGAAACATCGATATCATTGGATGGACAATTAGCAAAGGTGGTTTTTACATTTTCTAGCCTGTTATCTTAATTTCTACTAATTGTTTAATATTTTTATTTTTTCTCTAACTTAGGTGCTGATTTACTCCACTTTGATGCTTCTTATGTTAGCTTGCTCAGTGACAGTCGATGAATGGAGGTTCGTTGAGGCTGTAGATATATTAACTAAAGAGACCTCATCTGGTGTTCTTTGAAGAATT
>JAPKLW010002473.1:2615-34766 GCA_026898455.1 Plectranthus barbatus
GCCTGAATTAAATAATTCAACCTGCAGGGTTTAGCATAATGAACCTTTGTGAGCTCATCAGGGAATGTCACCATCCTGAACGGATATGTTACCATACATCCAGACTAAGCAGACCCCACACAAATTGCCAACACCCAAAATACGGGCATAAGGGTACATGTAAGACCCGCCACCATGGTAAATCAAAGTGCAGTCAATCTGTGTGTGCCCCTTATCCTTCAGTACGATTTAAGATCACAGAGAGTATGTTAGGGATCTGGCTCGTTCATATGTCAATGAGAACGGCGCATCCCACTGTTGATCCCATCAATACATAAAAATGTACCGACACATCAAGTAGCCAGGATAAGCCCACTTATGAACTGATGTGCCGCAGCTTAAACCGACAGCCTATCCAGGGACCGTCTCAGCTGTGATACTGTTTATATCTTGCTAGGTCAAACGAGCCATATGATCCTGCTGTGGTTACACCACATGGCCATCCCTATCGGCGAGATAATAGGATATTATAGTTTGTCGTATGATTGTTCTATCAGACAGCAAGCATTGTTGCGGATACATACATGAATACCAGTGTACGAAATACTTAATCATATATGCTTTCAGTATACAATCCCAACAATCTCCCACTTATACTTAAAGCATAATACCATTGCTTTTAACAAAGTATTAAGTGTGTCTATTCATGTCAATCACTCCCACTGTACACTCATCACCTCTTGTTTCGATTTCTCGTATGATGTGATACAACACATCCTATGTGTCTTACCACCTTTTGAGTCTTGGGTTCTCTTGAGTTTGTCGCTGCACCAATACATCACAATTACTTGTGATTCTACCAGGCAAACTCAGAACGCACACCTCTGGAGGACGGTGTCAGAGTTATACTGCTTCTTACGAAGTCTATGAAACTGACTAGGGTTCAGCCTTCATACTGGAATCTTCAACACACTTCTGTGTTTGATTCCTATAACTCCTCCTCCAAGGCCCAACACATAGTTAGAGGTCGATTTCCTTTCCTTATGATCCTCCTGGATATCCGATGCCTTTCAACTCACATAGCACATTTGTAAACAATGTGCTTGTCCAGAGTTGAACTGATATCTGTCTAACATGCATATAGCATTGCAGATATTTGAATTCGTTCATCTGCAATATAGAAAGACAACGATCTTTCTTGCTATGAACGATTCACCACAGAATCAATTTAAGCGACTTGAGATACTTGAACATTCTTTTCTCGTGTCAACACAAGACTTTAATTCAAAAGATGTTCCATAATCTCATAAGTCCTACTTTTGAAACTGTTCGGATAACCATCCTTTATGCCTGACAGCATTTCCACACCGTTTCCGTATGTGTAAATACTATCTGCATAATGTGCAAGGAAAACCACGCTTTCGCTGACACATACTTTGATTCATGCAACTCTCATTCTCGATGGACAATATCGAAATGTCTGTTACATAATCTTGAAGCACGGTTAAGTTCATACTTGAACTATTTTGGCTTCGAGACATGATGCTGCACATAACTTATCTGGTTGTTGCATACAGATGTCGTCACCTTTTATTAAGGTATCCGTTCATAAAATACGGACGACTTCATCTACCTTCCAGATACTTACATATGTGCTGTTATGTTTAAAAAGAACTCGAATGGGTTTAGTAGTTGCAACCAGTGAGAAGGTCTTGTTGTGAAACACACCTTCACTCACTAACCTAGGCCTTTGAACACACTAGGTTACCATTCGATCCTTTTTACTTGTATATCTATCAGTTGCACATGGCTGTTAAGCTATTCGGCAATCACTGATCCTGATATACCACCATAACCTTAACTGATTCATTTCTGAATCTATGACTTTACGTCATTTTAAACTGCATCGTTTGTCTTAACGGCTTCATCGCACTTTGAGGGATTAGTACAATGCTGTTCGTTAAGCTGGGAACAAGTCGTGAGACTGTTTCCACGAACCAGTACTTTTAAGCCTGTTAAGGCAACCTCCCACTGCAACGACGCTCCTTTTATGTTGTCAGTTAATGGTGCATTAACTTGTGGTTTACCACCTTACACAGGTGACCGTGCAATTGGTACCATACCTGCCAAGGTATGCACAATTTGCCACGGGGTATTTCCTTATGGATTTGGATTGTCTTCTCTTAAAATATTAGAAAACAATCTTACATTTTGGATTCATGGTTTCATCCTATACAACTTGCTTGTAATTAGGATATATAAAACCAACATCTTTTTCGTTTACTTGGAATAGCCCACAAACAGTACTATCTTAAAACTATCTTCTATTCAATCAGTCTCTTACATCAGCTTAGCAGCCGACTTACCCATCATTGCCCTTTGACTGAGTCAAGGTCTGCTAGGGTACTTAGAACTAATTTAGAAGACACCAGTTTAAACGATATACAACTGTTTTGGCGCTCTTCCTAAAACGAAAGATTTAGGCAATAGCTGGTATAACTTGTTAACATTTAAAGATCTTTATTTCGTTCTACCTACACCATCTCAATCGAGAGATATCAGGTGAAGTCAACTGAGATGTGATCCCTTTGCTCTGCCAGATACTGTAAAGCACATCATTTAAGATACTTCATTATGAACAAATCATAATGTTTTTTACAGTCTTGTTTAACTTATTCTCTACCTTAGTCTTGAACGCTCTTGATTAAAGCAAGAGGCAAAGACTAGTAGTGAACTAGATAAACATATCCAAATCTTAAATGACTAAAGCATCAATGCCTATTAAGGCAACTGCGGAAGTAGACTCAAACCACTATACAGAGCAAACACGAAATAACTTTATAGAGATACAACTGCCTTTTAAAAGGCCTGGTTATCATCATTATACTTCTAAGCAGTTACCATAAGTATCATTCTTAGGAATACTTGGATAGAATCCATAACTCCACGAACTACTTAAGACTACTTAGACTGATGTAACCAATCTCTATACAGATTCTTTAAATTATACCTTAGAACACTGACAGTTTATGCAATAGGATATTATAGTTCGTCGTATGATTGTTCTATCAAACAGCGAGCATTGTTGCGGATACATACATGAATACCAGTGTACGAAACACTTAATCATATATGCTTTCAGTATACAATCCCAACAAAAACTGCTTTCTTGAACGGTGAATTAGAGGAAGAAATCTACATGGATCAACCTGACGGGTTCGTAGTACCCGGTCAAGAAAAGAAGGTATGTAAATTGATAAGATCCTTGTACGGTCTAAAACAAGCTCCTAAGCAGTGGCACATAAGATTTGACAACGCAATGTTGGCAAATGGGTTTAAGTACAACGAGTGTGATAAGTGTGTCTACTATAAAGGTACCTCTAACTCCTTTGTTATTGTATGCCTTTATGTAGATGACATGTTGATTACGGGAAATAGTCAACAAGTAATCGTTGATACTAAAAGAATGTTGAAGCGAAACTTCGACATGAAAGACATGGGTGTAGCTGATGTGATCCTCGGGATCAAAATCATGAGAAGATCTGATGGAATTGTTCTGTCACAATCTCACTATGTCGAGAAGGTGCTCAGAAAATTCAATGCTTATGATAGTTCACCAGCAAAGACACCTCTGGAACTCAATGTTCATCTTAGTAAGAATCGAGGTGACCCTGTAGCTCAAGAGGAGTATGCAAAGGTCAATGGTAGTCTGATGTATCTGACTAACTGTACTCGACCAGATCTTGCTTACTCGGTGAACAAACTGAGTAGATACACGAGCAATCCAAGTAAAGAACATTGGAAAGCTCTTGTGAGAGTTTTGAGATACTTGAAGTATACTCTTAACTTAGGGCTACACTACACTAGATTTCCACCTGTACTTGAAGGGTACTGTGATGCCAATTGGATCTCTGACACCAATGATTCACATTCCATGAGTGGATATGTGTTTACGGTTGGTGGGGGGCAGTCTCGTGGAAATCTACGAAGCAGACGTGTATAGCCCGCTCAACAATGGAATCTGAGTTCATAGCTTTAGATAAAGCTGGAGAAGAAGCAGAATGGCTTCGTCACTTCCTTGAAGATATTCCTTGTTGGAGCAAACCAGTGCCCTCAGTGATGATTCACTGCGACAGCCAAGTAGCTATTGGTCGGGCACTGAACAACATGTATAACGGTAAGTCGAGACATATTCGTCGTCGACACAATACTGTTAGGCAGTTGATCTCGAATGGGGTTGTCTCTATTGAATATGTGAAGTCAATAGATAACCTGGCGGATCCGCTAACCAAAGGGTTAAACCGAGATCAAATGTACAAATTGCTAGAGGGAATGGGATTAAAATCCACAATCTAGAACGAGTATAGTGGACACCCAACCTAGGTGATTGGAGATCCCAAGAACTAGGTTCAATGGGAAAACTAAGTTGTATAAGTTCGAGTGCAAACACCTAATTCTTCCCTTCCCTAAGTGAGCAAACCTAGGTGTTTTAAGCCTGCATGTAGTATAGGTTAAGTCAATCGACTTTTAATGATTCCTGAAAACCACTCAGTGGTTGAGTACGGCAGGATACTCTCAAATAGGAAGTCACCTATATAAGTGGAAGTGAGGGTCGCTTCAAATGAACACTAATGAATCCAAAGGGGTTTTCCATGGCCCGTAATGGAAACAAACGTGAGAACGGATGGAGTTTTGAAACGTTGGTGTTTCAATGTCGTTGTCTCGGTACACACGACGGAGGGTTAGTTCAAGGTGTTTACCACTAAGCCACCAGTGTATCCGATGATGTTGAAGATGAAAGGTTCAAAGCCACAAGCTACCTCTTCGTGTGCATTAACGTTTCTCGAGGACGGAGTTGGCTCTGCATTACATGCATTGGGCATTTCCACTCATGGAGGGATTGTTGGAAACAGAGATATTTAAATAAATATTCCGGAAATAAATATTTAATTTTGTGAAAATTGAATATTACAGAATCGATCTACGTTGTGAGTAGATAGTCGTGGTATATTTATTTTCTCAAATCCGTGTTTCGGTGAGTGAGAAATTGATCCGCGAAGTTGACACGTGGCGTCATTATTACATGATTAATTAAGACAAGACATGTAATAATTAAGACATCCCACATTGGGAATTTAACCTTGTCTTAACAGGTTTAAATACAGTTACACTGATATGGTGTAATAACTGAGTGTGCTAGGGACGTTGTACAACGTGCCCGCCGTGTGCCCACGCGCGCCGCCGCCGCCGCCCTGCCTCGCCTCGCCTCTGCGAGGCCGCAGGCCGAGCCCGAGCCCGAGCCCGTGCCCGTGCCCCGAACCCCGGTTCTTGGTTCTTGGCAATTGGTCTTTGGGTGGTCTTTGGGCCTTGGCCCGTTACGACCTTATCTTTTTGGTCAACAGAAACGAGCCTGATGGGCTCATCGGAACGGGTCAAGTGACTGGGTCAGGTCCAGTCAACACAGATGCATACGTGGCCTGCGACGTGGCTGTCGAGTCAGTGTGCATTGACGTGTCTGCGGGGGTTACAAAACGTGCTGCAATTCAAACAGCACGTTCCCGAGACGTACGCGCCGTAACTGCCGCCGTGTCATGATTGCCGAGGCATAACCGCCGTCGTGTCTTGAATGTCCGACACGCTCCCTCAGGTGTGGACTGCCTATAAATAGGCATCCTCAGGAGCATACAGCATCACTTCCGAAAATAGTTTTGTTGCATTTCACCTGAGCTCTCTTGTTGCATTTCACCTGATTTCTGCCAACTCTGCCCTGCTCCTGTCCAGTTCGCCGGAGCTCTGTCGATTGCGGTGCTGCCTCGACCGAGACGAAGCCGTTTTACCTTTGGGAACAATCCGCTAAACCCGAGCACTACGGTGGCGTAATTGTCTTGCGGGAAGAGATTCTCTCGACTCGGCTGCTAAGTTTCTTTTGTCATTTTCTGTATTATTTTCATTTCCGCAAGACTGTTTCTTGTTCCGTTCTGCACTTGTATTCAGTTCTCACCTATTCAACAGAAATTAATCTACTTAACTTGGCTATTCCGCAGGGGTATGTAGAAGATATGCGAAGAACCCTTAGCGACGAGGCATGGAAGGTCCGAACGAGCATTTGCTGGGGTGAAAGGGACCGGTGGCCGAGCTTCCAAGGTGTGGAAGGTTTCTGCAGAGAATCCAAGCTTCAACTCATCAAACTCCCCATGGTAACTACTCTCTATCTCTAATTTTTCAATTACATTTTCTCTTTCATCAAGTTGCATTGAAAAATGAGGTTGATTTGCACAGGCAGGGCATCATGTGCAGGAGGATTGCAGCGAGGAAGTAGCAAATGCCATTGCTGGAATCCTAAGCAAACCAACACGTATATGAATGAATGGTTTCATTCAGGATATAATAATTTATTCTATTTTAAACCCCACGAGTAACAAAGAATATTCTTCCACAGCCACTTTTATATATCATTAAAATGATTGATTTGTAGAACATCGTTAATAATATGCAAATAAGTTGATGGTGATTAGCATGCTGTTATGAATCCCACCAATAACATACAAATCTTGACATTTTTATATCAGGCTTTGATGACTGTTTTATGCTTACAAATAAACATACTGATACTGGTATGTCTTCCGGCATGCAAATTTATTTTTATTTATTTAAATTGTTGTATAAACTTTGAGGGCTGAAATACTAAATATTAAGTCCTTTGAGGGCTGAATGAGAATTTAAATAAAATCTAAAGCTATTGATTTGACTTTTGAGCATGCACATCTCTCTCTCTCTCTCCATGACTTGCATATATTTTCTCTCTCAATTAAGATATACTCCCTCCGTCCCATTATATTAGGCACACTTTCCTTTTCGGTATGTCCCGTTTATTAGACACGTTTCCATTTTTGGCAAAAAATTAACAAGCCTTAATCTTAATTAGGTAAATGTGCAATTACAATTTCACCCTCAAACCTAAACCCTAATTCCAGACTACCCCCCCACTACCACAAACCCTAAACCTACACTCATTTCTCATCTTCATCCTTCCTGCGCCGCATCTCTCGCGATCTTTCCTCTCCTCTCGCTGAAACCCTAAATCAGCGAACTCCGCCGCCCCTCTCCTCTCTGAAACTTCAACCTCCGATCACCCTCACCTCTCGGCTACCCCGCATCTGTGTCGATCTCTCTTCTCTAACCCTAAATCACCCAACCTCCGCCGCCATTCTCGTTTGCGCCGCATCTCTTGCGATCTATCCGCTCCCTCTCGCTGAAACCCTAAATCAGCGAACCTCCGCCGCCCCTCTCCTCTCTGAAACTTCAAAATCCGATCACCCTCACCTCTCAGCTACCCCGCATCTGTGTCGATCTCTCTTCTCAAACCCTAAATCAGCGAATCGCCGCCGCCATTCTCGTTTGCGCCGCATCTCTTGCGATCTCTCTTCTCCCTCTCGCTGAAACCCTAAATCAGCGAACCTCCTGCGCTGCGATGACGACACCCGTGAACCCTAACCCATCTTTACAGCGTGCTGGCGGCGACCCCGACGGAGGGGTTGTTGCCGCCGCTGCCGTGTCGGTTTAGCGTTCAGGCCACCGTGAGACGCGGCCAGGCGAGAGCCCCCCTGAAGATCTGCTTGCCGCCGCGGACTCCGTTGCTCGGTGGGATGACAGTGATGAAATTTCATGGCCGGTGCTGAGCGGTTTCACTGAGGATTCGGACCTGTCTTTCGATTTGGAGAAGGAGAAGCAGTGGCTGGCGGAGGTCGCTGCTGAGTTGGCTTTTCCTCACCATATAAAGATGGAAGTGGTTCGCATGTTTTGGGACATTCAGTTCCCAAACATCCGGTGAATTCTCTCTTTTTTACATTCATGTTCTTGAATATATGGTGATCTGTCATCTATGGCTTTTTGGTGTTCTGCCTGTTGAATTGGTGGATCTGTGATAAGCTCGTATTTTGCCTCACTTATCACGTTGTTTTCTTATTGATTTCTTGCATTTACTTGAGTTTTTAGTTAATAATAGAGCATGAAGTGTTTATAGGGATATTATGCTTGTCATGGTAATATTTTGCAGGTTTTAGGCCAAATCCAATGAAAACCCGTACCGAAAGCAGCAGATGTTCAAAGGAACAGTCACGACTTCTTCCACAGATGGAATCTGAGCTAATGGAGCACATGGATGGAAAGATCTTTGAGTTAGCTTTCCAACGCAACTGGAATCGGGTCAATCGGAGTTTGGGAGTGAAAGTAATGGCCAAAACCGAGAGACTGCGCAGAGGAATGTTTCTGTGTCGAGCGACACAATTTGTGTCGACCGAAATGAAATCCTGTCGACTGACAGGAACTGTGTCGAGCGACACGCGCACCGGAAAGGCAGTTTTTGGCCCAGTTTGGAGATTTTTCCTTCCCAAATCATTACCTTTTGAAGATATAACTTCTCCCCCTATAAATATGACTTATTAGGCTCGAAAATTAAGATTCCCCTAGGTCTTCTTATTCAGTTTTTCGGCACTCCTTTATTTTATTTTCAGCATTAAACTCTTTAATTTCTAGTACTCTTTATTTTTATTGTTGCAATTGGATTCAAGTACTTCAAGATTCCTATTGTTTTAATGATTCAAGTAAGTTTCTTTACATCTTTTGCAATGTTTGTTTCAATTATGTTAGGCTAGAACCCTTAACAGGTTCTAGGGTTTTCTCCATCCTTTTCAATATGTGTTAATTCAATTAAATCCAACCCTTAATTAATTGGTTCAAATTCTATGTTTTTCACTCCAAAATCTATTTTCAATTGAAGGATCGAGAGATGAAAATTGGATTAGGTTTATAGTTATTAATTTGAGACCGAGAGGAGATAATTAATAATAGGAAAATAGAATTTTGATACAACTGTTTTCTGTCTCAAAAAGAAGAATTAGTTGTAGGGTTTTCAAATCTGTATCTTTATTGAGATTGACTAGTTTGTGTTCTTGAGACCGAGAGGTAAAATTCACTTTCTAGTAATCTAGGTTTTAATTGCCCAACAAAGGAATTAATTCCAATTTATCAAATTTCCCACCTTAATGATTATTTTGGGTTTGGATTGATTGTTTATGCATGTTGAATTGGATTGGTTGATTTCCCTAGAATCTGTGCTTTTTATTATTGAATTTTATTCCCAAGTTATTTTCTGTTTTGAAAACAAAAACCCTCTTCTGAAAATTTGGTTCACTCAAACAAAGAATTGATAAACTGTGTCCAGTACATGAGATGACTTCGTTGCACTATCCCTGTGGGTTCGACTAGCCTTCGGGTTATTATAAATTTATTTGCTGCTGTATTTTACGGTCATCAATCTGTATACGCTCATTTGTTGTCTGCCTCTTCATGTTATGGCTCATTTGTTGTCTGCATGTTGATTGGTGGTCTGCCTCTTCATGTTATGGCTGATTTCTTGTCTGCATGTTGATTGGTGGTCTGCCTCTTCATGTTATGGCTCATTTCTTGTCTGCATGTTGATTGGTGGTCTGCCTCTTCATGTTATGGCTCATTTCTTGTATGCATGTTGATTGGTGGTCTGCCTCTTCATGTTATGGCTCATTTGTTGTCTGCATGTTGATTTTTGGTCTGCCTATTCATTTTATGGCTGATTATTGGTCTGCCTATGTTGATTGGTGCTCATCTTCTTCGGCCATGAGTGGTTTAATGTGTTTCTATTGCTGGTTTAATGTGTTTCTATTGCTGGTTGAGCATGATGAATCATTGGTTCTGCTGTGGGTTGAAGGGCTAATCCTGAAATGATTATAACCTGCACACACATCCCATACACATTCATGAAACATTTTTTGTTTGAAATGTGTTCTCCATGTTTGAAGTGGTTTCATGAAACTTCATAAGTTGAATGTGCATGATTACATGTCAATATGCTTTACAAAAGACTACATGTGCACTACAAAAGACTACATGTGCTTTACAAAAGAGTCAACTGCACTAATCCTATCTATCCTTACAGTAAAGAAAAAGCTAAACCCAATTGAGTCATGACACATTCCATATCATTTCCTTCATGTCCATGCTCAGTCATATAGTGTAGGCACTCTTTCACTAGGTCAATTGGTACCTCTAGATTCCTGGGCAAAGCATTTTGCATCAATAAAGCATCCTTCTTCATGTGTGGCAGCCTATAGCTATTGCAGCCCTTAACTTTCATAATCTCTATGAAACATGTTTGTAGGGATAGGAACACCTTATTGAGAGTTGCTGCTTGTAGGCTGTTATAACTTGTTAACACTGCATTGACTAGCTCTCTTGCATCTTGACAAGCTTGTTGCTGCTGTAAGCTTTGAATAGCTCTGAAAAAACCCAAGTCATTCACATTTAGATCAGGTGAATTTGGTGGTTGTTGCACCAATTGTATGTCAAATCCATCTGAAGTTGCTGCATTTTGAAACTCTGCATTGTCATTAGTGATATGGGGCCGAGCATTATCTTGTTGAATGACAATTGTTTTGCTTAAACAAGTCGGCCACTTCTCTTTGATTGCTGGAATAACCTGTAAATACACATTAAATTGATTATGTTCATTGCTGATTTTATGCATACATACATGTATAAGCTGCAGCAACTTACATTGTTGATTAGGCATGCCTTTATGACTTCCTTAGTGATGCTTTGAATGGGTTTGAGCTCTAGAGTTCCTGCAGCCCTGTTTTTGCTGCTTCTTTTGGCTGCCACCTCTTCTATTAATGGCCACATCCCTATTTTTCCATCAAATAGGACCATGCCCTCATCTGAAAATACTGGCCTACTCACAGCACACATGAACATCACCTTAGGAATAAATCTTTTGCTCTTGCATGTCCTATGTGGCTCAGTTTCTGTTTGTGTGAGGTAGTACCTATGTGTGTTTTTGGTTAAATAAAACCACTTCTCATCTATGTGCACAATATTCTCCATTGGCTTAAACTTAAACATCTTTGACACATGATCATAACATATGGCTTGTAAACTGCACTTCAATCTTAAGAGTTTGTTTGGAGCTGTCAAACATGGCTTTATTGCATTGGTGTGTGCTCTGATCAGGTTATTTTTAGCCCATCTACCCACAGTGGACTTAGGAATACTTATGCTCTCAGCTAGTGCCCTAATTGTTCCTCTTTTCTGAAAATTGACTGCAGCTATTTGCTCATTGTTTACCTCATGTTTGAGCTTTCTTATTCTAGCAATCCTTTTCCCTTTAAAATGTAAACCTTCACCTCTTGTTTGTGCTTCTCTTGCAGATTTCCAGATTCTTGAGATGATAGTTCTTGAAACATTGAAGGCTGCAGCAGCTTGATTGATCACCCCTTTGGCTGGCTTGCTGTCCTTCAATCTCTCCAGCAGAAATGCAACAATTTCAGCTCTCCTCTCTTCTGATATGTCTGGGTTCTTACCCATTTTTCTCTTTGTTTTTGTGTTTTTGGCTGTGTAGAAGTGCTCTGTTTATTTTGATCATTTCTTTTGCTGAATGTAAAAGTGGATTTGTATATATAGACCTAGATTAGAGGGAAATTTTGATGTAATCTGAAAATTTTGGCTCCAAATTTGGTTTGGAAGCCTTATTCTCTCTTAGGTTTATTGATTTGACACTGCCCTTACTTTTTAAATTTGTTTTGTCATTAGCAATTAAATTTCAATTTTTTATTCCTTAATTAAGTGTTTAGTGGAATGTTTAAAGCACTCCTTGGTTATAGTGCCATTTCCCTCCGTGCCTAATATAACGGGACGGAGGGAGTAATAGTCATTTTTGTAGTTATTAGGGTATTCGCGATTCGATTTGGAAGAAAAATCTCGGCCAAATTAATAGGTACGGTTTGAAAATTTTTCAAACTAAACTAGCCAAATAATTTTTCAAAACCAAACTGGCCAAGTCGCATAAAAAAACGGTTTGGTCGGGTCGATTTGACGGTTTGAAATAAAATATATTTGAACTTTCAACAATCTACTATAATTTGTAAAAAATTAGGGCCTAAATACAAATTAATTGATTTCTATTTTTGTTACTACTTATAATAATGTAATTTTAACTTTAAAAATCTTATATTTATAATTTAATGTAAAACCAAAAGAAATACATGAGTCAATTGTATTAAAATTATAACCTTAAAATCCAAATGTAAAATTAGAGGAGACTGTAAAATTATAATAATAATGTTAATACTTAATTTATCTTAAAAAAAATATTTAATGTTAATACTTATTAGTTGATTTTTTATTAAAAAAAAAAACTAAAACTAGAGTATGTTGACTAAGAAATTTAAACATGAGTTGATTGTATGAAAAAAATAGAAACTAAACAAATGAACTACAAATTATATTAATTAATTATAATATATTTAATATATCTATATATATATATATACACACATAAATACGGCCGATCCGGCCAATACGACAAGTTTGAGCCTCCAAACCGTGACCAAACCAAATTTGATCGGTTTCAAAATTTTCAAACCATCAGTTTGAAAATTAAATTCTAAACTGACCAAACCGGCCAAAGTAATCCAATTTGGTTATTAGATTAAATTGAACATATTTTAACAATTAATGAATTAAAAAATATTTAAAGGAAAATGATAAATACAAGCCCAATCTCCATGAGCCCAATCTTGTGGCCCGATAATTCTACTTTTGAGCCCAAACAGTTAGGTTAGATGTGGTTTGTTTATATTCTACTTTGTATTGAAGAAGGAAAATTATGAAATGAATTAGCTCAGTCCATCTTCTTCTTCTTCTTCCTTCGATTCTCTGTTCTTCCTATCTATTTTCTGGAGTAAAAGGCCACTCCTTTCATGATACAATTTAAGGTCGTATCAGAAAACGACCATTATCTCTAAATACTTTTGCATTTCTTCTTTCTTACTTGTTCAAATAACAGCTTCCATTCCACACAATCTCACACACTCACATGGTGGATTGAATTCATTGTTTCTGCTGAATGTCTCGACCTGTGTCGACAACCACCTGTTGGAAGAACTTCTTGGTGTTCTTTTTATTTTACGCGATTATATCCTAACAAATATTGTTTGAGAAGAATATACATGGCTTTTGCTGCTCTGGTTTCTCTGAATAATACCATTATGAATCCCACCAATAACATAAGAATATCGAGATCTGCACATCTGGCGTTGATTTCATTGAGCTGTACACTCGAAAGATTGGATGGTAACCGCAATAGAAGAATTGATATGAGCATGATTAATGCAGTGGATGCAGAAATAAGAGAGGCGGCATACAGACTAGAAGATATGATTCAATCTTATGTGTTGTATCGATCTATTCCACCATCCGCCAGCCTCGTCGATATGCAGATACACCGCGTAGGCTGGGGCGACTTAAAACAAGAGATTAATTTGTTTTTAAAGAGGGTGAAGAAGTTAGAAGAGGATTATAAAAGAGTGCTTGATAATCCATTGCTGGTAGAAGAGAAGGATGGTGATGTTTGGTCAATACACGATTTTGGAGTAAACCAGTCAGCGACAGTTGGGTTATCGGACCAAATTGAGAAAATCGTAAATGAGCTGCTGGATTTGCTGTCTGGGCCCAAAATTGTCTCGCTCGTGGGAATGGCAGGCATCGGCAAGACCCATGTTGCTAGAGAAATTTGGCGACACCCACTCATTGTTCAACATTTCAATTTTATGGCATGGGTGAGCGTAGGTCCAAAGCGTGAAATGAAAGATATCGTCGTGGATATTGTTGCTCAGGTCGAGGGCAAGCCAAGATATCTGTACGAGGGAAAAAGAATAGATGATTTGCCCATGCTCCTTCGTGATAGTTTGCATAGTGGAAGATACTTAATCGTATTGGACGATGTTTGGAGCAAATTTGTGAGCCATTTCTTGAGAAGTTGGCTTCCAGGCGTCGGAGATGGAAGGCGACTCTTATTCACAACAAGGCTACTGCAAGTAGCGGAATTTGATAGCAACATAATTCACCAGATAGGTTTTTTGAACAAGGAGGAAAGTTGGAATCTGCTTGGGCAGAATGTGTTTGGTGAAAGGTATTGCCCCCCTCAACTGGAGAAAGTTGGAAGGAAGATTGCAGAGAAATGTGAAGGTCTACCTCTTTTGATCCTCACTGTTGCCCGCATCCTCTGTGAGCATGAGCAGACTGAGGACTACTGGAAGGCAGTACAAAACGAGAAAAATTCTATTTTTACAAATGCATATGACGAAATCTCCAAGGTACTATATCCAAGCTATGAGTATTTACCCCAATATTTGAAAGCATGCTTTCTGTATATGGCTGTTTTCCCACAAAGTTCTGAGATTACCCTCCCAAAGCTCCTTCAATTGTGGATTGCTGAGGAGTTTTTTGAAGATGGAAGCAATGAAAAGAGTTATGCGTTTTTAGAAAATTTTGCGATGGCATGTTTGAAGAATCTCGTTTCCCATAGTGTGGTTATCATCTGCAAACACAGCTCCAGATTCACTATCAAATCTTGCAAGCTCCATTCTGCCTTTTGGCACTTGTGCACTAAAGAAGCAAGGACGATCAAGCTTTTCCATGTCTTAAAGAGATCAATCCATGCTTTCCAAGATGATATTGAAAGCCAGCGACGGTTTTCCGTCCAAAACAACATTTTATTTGGCATTAAAGAGGTGAATGAGTCAATGGCAACTGCATTAACAGCACGTTCTCTTCTGTGTACTGGTCCATATCACGAATATCAAGTACCAATATGTTTGGATTTGGTGTTGCTGAAGGTGTTGGATGCTGCTGCAATCCGTTTCTATGAGTTCCCTATAGAGGTACTCAAACTTATACGGTTGAAGTATCTTGCCCTGACTCATCATGGGAAGCTCCCTAGTTCCATCTCCGACCTCCAAGAGCTGCAGTTTCTGATTGTCCGTCACCCTCATATCATCAGATTCATAAGAGATGTAGACTCAGTTTGTTTACCAAAGGAGATGAAAGATGAGATCCGAGATCTGCCAGAAGTCAAGAGCATAAAATTGCTAGGAGTATCAACTTGTTTGGCAAAGGAGATCTGGGAGAAGATCTGCGATATTCAAGAAGTGTGGAGCTCCGAATTGCTTAGTAATCCAGCTCGTTTGGAAAAAGAGACCTGGATGAAATTCTGGAGAATCGCCTGTGGAGAGGACACAATGCTGGAACGTATCATGATGTCGCAAGTGACACGACTGCGGGACTTCCCATTGGTGCATGAATTAATGCGGGAAAAGAGCATGGTGTCACATATTAAACGACCGTGGAGCATCACATTGTTGAGAGACTCGACCTGTTTTCCAAAGGAGATTTTGGGACAAATCTGGGAGAAGATATGGGATATGCAACAAGCGTGGAGCACCATATTGCAGAGAGATTCACTTGGTTTGTTGAAGGAGATATGGGAGGAGATGTGGGAAATTCAGGAAGTGAGGAGCACTAAAATTGTGAGCGACTCAACTTTTTTGCCGAAAGAGATCTGGGAGATGCCACAACTGAGGCATCTTCGGATCATAGGAAGAAACCTACCAGATCCAACTTATGGAACAAGCCTACCAAACCTCTCAACACTTTATGTGACTGCTTATAGTTGCACCTACAATGTGTTCAAGAGTCTGCCTAGTCTTAAAAAGTTAAGAATTAAAATCGAATTACGGCCTGACGCTGCTGAAACCTTAAGCTGCTTTAAGCATATTGGAATTCTCATGTTTCTAGAGTCACTTAAATGCGTGGTGGTGAATCCTCAACCATCTGTTTCCCCAGCTTATCAGCTTTCAAATTTGCCAAGATGTCTGATGAAGCTGAGCTTGAGTGGTTTAAGATATGGTTGGGAATGCATGAGTGCAATTGGTTCTCTTCCATGGCTTGAAGTGCTGAAGCTGCGATGCGCTGCCTTCCAAGGACCAAAATGGGAAACAGAAGTTGATGAATTCCCGAGCCTCGAGTATCTGCTCCTTGAAGATATTGACCTGGTACGATGGACAACTGCCGAAAATGGCTGCTTTCCGAGTCTTCAGCGCCTAATCATTCGACACTGCTACGAATTAAAGGAGCTACCTCGGCCTAGAGCTATCACAATGATAGAGGTAGTTGACTGCAGCCCTTCACTTGTGGCTTCTGCGCAGCAAGCACCTTCTTCAGTTGAGGTTGTGATCACTTCATCATGGAAACTTCGACGATGATTGACTGACAAGGTAACTTTCATGACACATCCATTTCTGTTATACATATTAAAGATTTGAGAACTTGTGTTGATTTCATATTTCAACTTATAGTGTAGGGGAAACGGAATATCATCATGCACACTTCCCATATCAAGTCATGGTTTGTACGTTTGATCCATTAAATTTTCTCTTTTTGTCCCATGTTGCTTTGAGATCCGGAGCTGCTGGTTTGATTATTGTGGTTTAGCTCACTTGGTGTGGTTTTGGCTTTGTATCTTTCACTAGATAAGTCACAGGAGCTTAGCCGTAGCTCTCCTGTTTGTTTGAGTGTGCTTTTTTTGCTGGGGCTTGTCCTTTGTTTGATTATAAGATTTTGGCCTAACTCGATTTTATTAAATTTAGTTTACTCTTTTCGTGAAGTCATATTTCAACATCCTAAAGAACAGGGAATAAAATTATGTTTTCTCGCACTTCACTTGAATGCAATCTTTAACCCTCTCAATTTCTTGAAGATGTTCCATTTTCCTTGTTTTAGATGACGTGTATGAGACTTTGATTTTGTTTCCATTCAGCTAGTGATAATATCTGATCATAAGTTCATTCGTTTTCTATTCTAGGCATACTCATATTGCAAGGTTCTACCAATTCTCGCTAAGAATAATCATGCTATTGTTTTTGATTGGCTAGGTAAGCCCAACTCTCTACTTGAGAGCAAATACATGCGTTGCTTCTTGTTTGGAATGTCCATATTTCATGCTTTATCATGCTTTGCCACTTGTTTGAATTCGATCTTACACTCTCAAATTCTTCTGATCTTTCAGTATTTGGATTTTCAGATAAACCACGACCCAAATACGGCTTGACTACACTTTAATAGGCAGAGCTTCAAAGTTTTTTTCCCCCAAAAATATTACTATTCCATTTCATGACAAAGTCTGCCTCTTTCAGACTTTGTAGATTCCTTGGAGTAGGAGATAAAGTTACTCTTGTTGTCCAGGTACACTTAATCTCATACTTGATTCTGAGCATGTTTTGACTTTTGCCCTTTGGGCATGTGAGAATAAATGAAGCCACTCATATCATATTTTCTTCATGTTAGGGATATTTTTCTCCTGTTGTGGTCAAATATGCTAAAGATGGAAAAGATTTATAATCTCATCCTGCTAAATCCTCCTGTAAGATTAACTTTACTGCACTGCGAATTCTATCTCCTTATCTTTCTGTTTTCCATTTCATGCTTCTATTCTAGATGGTGTATTTCTCTAAATGCGTGGTGGTGAATCCTAAACGAGTAGTTGCCTGAGTTGATCAGCTTTTAAATTTGCCGTTTTGGCTGAAAAATCTGAGCTTGAGTGGGTTAGGATATGGATGGTAGTGCATGAGTGTGATTGGTTCTCTTCCAGAGCTTGAAGTGCTGAATCTGCGAGTGCTGCCTTAAAAGGACCAGAATGGGAAACAAAAGTTGATGAATTCCTGAGCCTCAAATATCTGCTGCTTGAAGATATTGATCTGTTGCAATGGACAATTGCCGAAAATGGCTGCTTCCCGAGTCTCCAGCGCCTGATCACTCGGCACTGCTACAAATTAAAGCAGCTTCCAAGACCAAGGGCTATCACAATGACAGAGGTAGTCGACTGTAGCCCGCCCTTCACTTGTGGCTTCAGTTGAGGTGTTGATCACTTCATCATGGAAACTCCGACAATGACTGACTGACGAGGTAAATTTCATGACATCTCCATTTCTATAATACATGTTAAAGACTTGAGAACTTGTATTGATTTCATCATTTAAGTATGGTCTAGGGGAAATGGAATATCATCACGCTCACTTCCCCATATCAAGTCATGGTTTCTACGCTTGATCCACTTACTTTCCTCTTTTTTCCCTTGTTTCCAATAAGGGTTGCAAGCATACTTGCATACATTTGTGTGTAAATATATAAATGTTTCTAACAATTAGAAGAGTTTCTCATACGGTCTGTAGAATTTGCTTCTTTTTCATATTTAGAAATGGTCATGTTTCAGGATTATTACTTGGATGCTCCAGTTTTGGACAGGGAGATATTCAGTTGAATCGAGCCCTGTCGATGAATGGTTCAAGCAAGGAAAGATTGTGAGTTTCTTGGTCTTATTTTCTTTGCTCTGAAATAAAAATATTATATTAATCTTGAAATATTGATATGAAGAGTTCGTGTTTTTATCTTCCCCCGAGAAAAGAAAAAGAAAGAAACTGTGTGCTTTGATGGGTTTGTGATCAATTGTTACCCCCTCCTCACTTTCTTGCATATAAAGGTGAAAGCACACCCTGTTGGTGGCAATGGTGATAAGGCCAAAAATCCAATATTTGGACTTGCTATGGCTGGGTTCTTTGCAGGCCTCTACCGATCTTTTCAGGTGATTAATCTCGGATTCATTGAACAATAATCATATGGTTGTGAGGGCTACAACGGGGGCTGTTATGCAGATATTGAGGTTGTATTATTTGCAGGGTTTTTAACCAATTGAAACATGCTCATTTTGCGCGATAGATGGTTCTGCGTTGAAAGTGGAAGTCCTGGCAATCAGCCAGTTATTCTGATTCATGGTTTGCCTTCACAGGTTAGTCTATTAATGTTTAATTGGTTGGATCAATTCATGGCCACCTGCTTCCCTTCTACTGCCAAATGATTGATGCACTTGAAGACTTATCGATTTTATTGATCCTAATCAAGTGCTAAATCTGAAGAAGAGACGAGAAGCATTCAAAGACTCAGAACTAATGTTTTTATGGTTTGTTTGTTGGAAACATTTCACTTGAATCTACACATTAAACCTCGCAACTTCTCGAAGATGCTTTGGATACTACACATTAAGCCTCTACTGTTGAAATCAATTGCATATTCAGTTACTCTAAAATTTCCCCTGCCTTGCTTACTGTTTGGAATGTTCATCATTCCTGCATTATCATGATTTGCCACTTGTTTGAATTTGATCTTCTTTTGATTTTGCAGGATTTGGATTCTCAGATAAACCCAACCCATATACGGCTTTGACTACACTTTAAAAGGCGTTAGTTTCAAATATTTTTTTCCCCCAAAAAGTGTTACAATTCCAATTCAAGACAAAGTTTACCTTTTTAGAATATGTAGATGCCTTGGAGTCTCTCGTCAACGAACTCTCAAACGATAAAGTCACTCTTGTTGCCCAGGTATACTTAATCTCATACTTGAGCATCAGCATGTTTTGCCCTTTTGGCATGTGAATTTGATGAAACCTCTCATATCATCTTTTTTCTTCTTGTTATACAGAGGTTAGCATCGCACGAACAAACCTCAGGAAAAGATTAACAAACTCATCCTGCTAGATCCTCCTGTAAGATGAACTTTATTGCACTTTAAAAACTCTCTTTCATTCTGTTTTCCATTTCATGCTTATTTTTCTAAATGCGAAAACAAGCTGAATCTGAAGAAAGTGGTAATTCATACCTGGGATTTCATGTTCAATCAACCTGTATTTCACTAGCACTTTCCTCCGTTTTCGGGTTCATAGTTGTTGCCCTTAAAAAATATAATTCCTGATGTGCTATCTTAAGAAATGAGAAGGGAGGATTTGAATTAATATGCAGCGTAGGATGTGTTCTTCAAACTTTTGAGATCGTGAAGTCGGATCCGAATCTGAAGTTTTCTGGTTGAAGGAGTTTTGGTGTCGTTTACCTAGTAGACAAGCAGCTGGAATTAAGATTTTAACAAATTTTGTATGTGTTTCTATGATCCTCGATTCCAACATGAAATCCAACAATAATACACTTGTTTACTTGATACAACTTCCAATTTCTTAACCATCTATATAGGAATGCCATTTGGTTTTATATTTGAAGTGGTGTAGCTGACAGCAGCACACGCCAACCTCCCATAAACACTTGCCATATTCAGCAACTTCTTGTAGGGAGAAATATTTTCTCAGGTGGGAAGTTCAAAAACCAATTTTTACATCTCAAAACATATATCCTTCCTTCCCTGTACATCTTGGTTTATTATTTAATCTAGGAAACCCTCAACAACCTGCAGGATCCTCTACGAGCCAGCGATAAAGCTTTGACAAGCTGTGGTCCGTACAGTATGAAGGAAGATGTTGCAATGGTTTACAGAAGCCCCTACCTCACATCAGGCTCTTCTGGATTTGCTCTCAATGCCATTAGCAGGTCCATGAATAAGGAGCTTAAGGTACAATATGTTTGCATGGTTTGTGTATGCATATAAAATCAGATTGTTCAGACTCAGGATAGGCATATTCCATTTCAACAATAACAGCAAGTGAAGAAAGAAGAAAGTAAAATACCTGGTTATTCTGCAGGGGTATGTAGAAGATATGAGAAGAACCCTTAGGGATGAGTCATGGAAAGTCGAATGAGCATTTGCTGAGGTGAAAGGGACCGGTGGCTGAGCTTCCAAGGTGTGGAAGATTTTTGCAGGGAATCCAAGCTTCAATGATCATCAAACTCCCCATGGTAACTACTCTCTAGTTTCGGTTAACAACTCTTAACATTACATCTTCTCTTTCATTAATTTGCATTGAAAAATGAAGTTGATTTTGTACAGGCAGGGCATCATGTGCAGGAGGATTGCAGCGACGAAGTAGCAAATGCCATTGCTGGAATCCTAAGCAAACCAACACGTATATGAATGATTTCATTCAGAATATAATCTATTTTATGAATTTTAAACCCCATGAGTAACAAAGAATATTCTTCAACTTTTATATATCATTAAAATGACTGATTTGTAGAACATAAAAGTAATTTGCAAATAAGTTGATGGTGATGAGCATACAATTTTGTTACAATTCAAGCTTTTAGTAAACTATGAACTTTTTGACTAGTCAACTCAGAAAGCAAGTTATGTAGGAAACGTTTAGAGTATTTAGATTTTTAGTTTTAATATTCCCTTCGTCTCGGTCGAATTGTCCTGGTTTGATCGGGCACAATAACCAAGGACTGTGAGTATTGACTTGATTGAATTGAGTGGAATTAATATTTTATTATTGAGTGCGAAAAAGTTACTATTTTAGAAATGAGATTAATGAAGTGGGACAAACAAAAAAGAAAGTGAGACAATTCAGGCAGGACAGAGGGAGTGTCCGTGAGAAATTAAAAAAAAGTGTAGCCAATAAGACAAGGGCTCACCTGCACGCATTTCAGAGTTGTCGGCACCAATAATTTGTTGGGCAAATGCAGAAGATTTATTTTGAAGAATATTGATTGAGAAGAAGAGACATGTCTTTTGCTGCTCTGGTTTCTCTCAAGCACACCATTTCAAATCCCGCTAATAACATACAAATCCCGACATCTTCCCATAGGCGTTGCTGTCATTGTGCTCTACACTCCGAAGGTTGGATGATAAATGCAATATAAGAATTGATATGAGCGTGATTTATGCACTAGAAGCAGAAATACGAGAGGCACCTTACAAACTAGAAGATATGATTCAATATTATATGTTTCATCGCTCTCTTCCACCTTCTGACAGCCTCGCCGATCTGCAGATACCCCGCGTAGACTGGGACGAGTTAAACCAAGGGATTTATTTGTTTTTTGAAAGGGCGAAAAAGTTCAAAGATGATTATAACAGAGTGCTTAGTAATCCATTGCCTGAAGAACAGAAGGATAATGATGTTTGGCCGACACATGACGAGTTAACGACAGTCAGGTTTTCCAAGCCCGGGCTGGAGCTCGGGCTTCTCAGCCCGGAGGCGGCCCGCAGTTCTGAAAATTAGGGTTTGGTTGCTGTTTGGGCCAGAAACCCTAATTTGAAGCCCAATTGCTGTTGAAGAAAGTCCATATCAGATTTCAAGTCCAACGGAGGCCCAGTTTGAAGATCTGTATTGGAATTAAATCTTGTAATAGTTAGATTTAATTTATTTTTGTTGTAATTGCATCTGAGGGGCCACGAGAATTTATTTGTTTATTTATTTATTCTCGTAATGATGTGATTTATTATGTGCGCACTAGTAAATAATAAGAAGCATGATTATTTGATTTAATTATTTACTGTGATGAGCATGTTGCAATTTTAATTTTGAGCATGTCTTATGTGATTTATTTTATGTTTTAAATTATATCTATAAATTCCGGGATCATATTAATTTATGATGGAATTTTAGATATGACGTAATTTATGGCAACATAAAATAATGTGTGCGCATGAAACCTTTAGAATTAAAATACTAAGCTTGATTTTGGTTCTTTTCTAACCAAAATCATTAGACCTCCACAAATACGACCTCTCATTGGTAGTGGGGCATCTCGAAGCGTAAACGTCTGCTTGGGCAGCTTGCGTTAGAGGTCCCTCACCAGTTCCAATGCGATGAGGTTTCCAAATAAAACACTTATTTTAAGATGAGAAGTGGGAGCCTCTGAGCAAACGTCTGCTGGGGCAGCTTGCATTGAGACAACTTTCACTGGTCTCTAAGATTAATCTAAATGGGATAACAAAGGATGTTAAGGGCAGGACGCATGGGTCTAGTACGTATGTCGAATCACCTTTTAATGTCCGGAGTTAGGCTTGTGGTTACTTTGGCTTAGATGTTGCCTAGAGTATAACTCTTTTGAGATGTCCCTGCTCCGGATAGGTGAACATGGTCTTAAGATCTCCAATATTAATTTCTTTTGCTTAAGATATCTGACATGTTAAGAAATTAAAGGACCTACTTTGGTCTGGTTGAGCGTTTGTCGTAAACGTCTACTCAGTAGCTTGCGATGAATTAGCTTGGGCAATTGGAGGAAGCAAATTGCATTGTTTTATCTAAAGGTTCTATGCATATTTGTTTCAATTGTTCGTAATATGTGCTTACTTTAATTCGCTTATTTGTTTTCATATATGTCTATTATTGCATCGCTCATTAATTCAATCCTTCACAATTCCTTGACTGGTCCGAATTTTCCTGGATGGAAAAGTGACATTGTCAAGCTCTTGGATTCATTTGGACATTTGTTTGTTCTGCAAACTCCCTGTCTGAGTTCGCCGACTGATACATCTTCCGATGAGGAGCGTGCACAGTATCACATGTGGATGTGGTCGAATGGCATGGCCAGACAATATATCTTGGCTGGTATGTCAGATGCACTGCGTCCTCGTTATAGTGATGTATGGCTTGCGCGTGACATTATGCGACGTCTTGACGTAGCATATGGCGGACTCGATGGACATGCTAGATCCAGTCTTATCAAGCGTATTGTAAGACAGAAAATGGGTAAGAACTGTTCGATACGTGAACATGTGGAATCACTCATCCAGCTCATATACCCACCATACTTAAACACTTGATTGTCCTCAATCAACAAAAGAAAGAATCAAAAGTTCAAGCAGAAGAGTAGTGCAATGCCTCACAAGATTCATCACATTCAAACTCGTAAATCCACTAGATATCAGCATTTTTGAAAGAATCAGAAAATCTGTAAACTATGGAAGACTCACATGGGGAGTGTTTCGCTCATTCACTCAAGTGTTTAGGATAATTATGAGATCACACACAAGTCATAAAAATCAAATTCTACCATAGGCTTGCAAATAATCTCAATCTCCACTGCAAATATGTGCACACAAGTCTAAGATCAGAAAGGACTTTATTCAAGGTTGTAATGTAGGCTTTTTAGTGAAAGGTAGGGAAATATATGGCCAAGTGACTCAAAATCAATTTTAGTGCATCCACTTCATCAATCTCAACTCACTATCTATTCATATCTACCCAACTCCTTAGATCTTCAATACAAACCATGGCTCTTTTATTTCTTTCTTCTCTCGTTTTTTTTTCTTTTTCTTTTTCACACATATCCTTTTATGCTCTTAAACAATTTTGAATATTCATTTGAGCTTATAAGGATTAACAAACATAACAACTATTTATTTTCTTTTTCTTTTTTTTTTTAAGAGCCCAACCTTTTCTTTTGCTTTTACCCTTATAATAATATCTTATCCTTCTCAAACAAATCCCAACCCACTCTCATAGACAAGAGTTGATTTCCCTATTTATTTCCAACTCATAGACAAAGAAAGAAAATATCATAGGCTCAAAAGGGCTGACTAGGGATAACATTTAATTAGGACAGTGTATGGGAAAATAGGCTAAACAAAGATGGCCTAAAATCACTTCCTAAACCTGTGCACACTAGTAGTCTTGAAAAAGATACAAAGCAAGTTCTAGAGAAACTCAAAATTGCAGACACACTCACAATCGAAATTCAGGCTCAAAAACTCACACTTGGGACAATTTTTCTTCCACAGTAAACATCAAATCATCATCTATCTCATGCCAAGGCAAGTATCAAAACAAGAAATCATGCGGTATTCACATTCATAAGCATACTCAACCACTATCAAAATCAACGCAAACTAAAGTCAATCAATTCTCATCTTGCATTCTTGTTAGGGTTCAAACATGCTCAAATTCCAAAAATCTCGCGTTTTATTCAAAAACTTATTCATGAAGAAATTTAAATAAAGCAAATAAAAGATAGAAGGGAGTTTCAAAACCCTCAAATCTTCATCCCCCAAACTTATTCGAAAATCAGAGAGAATAAGTTTGAAAGTCAGATTCAGAGTTCGAAACTGTACCTGATTGTTGGCCTCAGACACCAACTTTTTATCCCTCATCTTCAGACTCCTGACCGGCATGGATTTGTGTCTGCTGGCACTCCATCTCGGCCGTGGCGAACGTCATCTTGGCCGGGATGGAGCCTTCTTGTCGACCTCTATCTCGGTCGAAGTATCCCACGCCTCAACTCTCTATCTCGACCGTGGCAGCCTCTGCCTCGGCCGAGACAGACTTCGATTTTTTTTTCAAAAGTAGATAAAAGAAAAGTAATAGTGATAAACAAAAGAAAACGGAAATATTGAACAGAAAAGGGAAAAATTGAAAACACAATGGGTTACCTCCCATTAAGTGCCTTATTTACCGTCGTGGCTCGACTTAGCTCAACTTACCAAGGCGGTCGAGTCCAGACTCGTCGACCCCTCGAATCAATCATGAAGACCCGCCGGTTCTGAATGATGGTGGTGTACTCGGAAGGAGCCAGCTTAATTGCCGATTTCACTGACTCGTTTCCTCGTTCCCACCGGATGGCTTCTTCTTCTTCCTCCGGTGTCTCATCGTCTTCTTCCTCTTCTTCTTCTTCTTCAGCAGTAGTGATCCGGTTGCTCTCCCCTTTCCTCTTGCTCTTGTCTATGCAGAATGTTATAGACTCTTCATTCCCTCTCAGTGTGATCTCCCCCTTCTTGCAATCGATCAGGACACCAGCTGTGTCGAGGAACTCTCTTCCCAGGATCATCGGGGTGTTGGCATCTTCCTTCATGTCATGGACAATGAAATTTGCAGGAAAAATCAGATGACCAACTCTAATAAGTACTTCCTCTACAATACCTTTTGGCTTGGACACAGATCAGTCCGCCATCTGCAGGGTTATCATAGTGGCTCTCATCTCCCCTATCTCCAACTTCTTGTAGATGGACCAGGGCATCAGGTTGATGCTCGCCCCGGTGTCACACAGCACATTCTGGAACTCTTTGCCTCCAATCTTGATAGGTATCGAGAAGCACCCTGGGTCAGACCTCTTGATCGGGATCTGCTTCTGTATGAGTAGGCTGCATTCCTCATGGATCTTTACAGTTTCGTTTTCCATGAACTGCTTCTTCTCGCTCATCAGCCTCCTTAGGAATTTCATGTATCCAGGTATCTCCCTGAGAGCTTCAACAAGAGGTATATTAATGTTCACCTTTTTAAGATTTTCAACGAAATTATTGAATTTAGAATCTTCCCTCTTTTTCGCGAATCTCTGTGGAAAATGCATGGGAGCAACTGGATCAACTCTTCTTTCTTCTTTCTCCCTTTCTTTCTCGCCCAGCATAGCCTTCTGTTTCGACCGAGATGCATCTATCTCGGCCGTCCTGCCTTGCTTCTGTCCCGGCCATGTCTGGCTTGTCTCAGTCAGGCTCGCATCTCCTGTCTCGACCGGGCTAGCTTCTACCTCGGCCGTCCTGCTTTCCTCTGCCTCGACCGGAATGGGTGTCATCTCGGCCGAGATAGAGGTGTTCTGCTCGGGATTCTCCTCCCCTGTTTCAACTTCTTGTCTTTTCGGGTTGCTCGGGCCTTCATACTTCTTTCCGAATCGCAGCGAGATGGCATTTACTGGCTTTGCCTTTGCTGGATTTATCTCTGTCATGCTCGGAAGTTGGCCCGGCTTGTGCTGATTTCCCAAGGTAGCGGAAATATGACTCAACTGGGTGTCCATCATCTGCAGATGCTTTGTCATCAGTTGCATGTGATTGGCCATCCCTTTCACCTCATTGTCCACCTTGCCGAATTTGTTGTCTGAGCTCTTTATGAATTTCTCAAGTGTTTCCTCCAGCACAGACTTCTTTCTCTCCACAATTTCGCCTCCAGTACCTACATCAAAATCAGGAGGAGGGTGCTCTGCAGCAGTGGGGTTAGCATATGAAAAACCAGGGTGAGACCGCCCGTGGTTGTAGTGATATCCCTGATTACCTCGGTAGTTATTGTGATAACTACCCCCTACGTAGTTTACCTCCATTCCTGCAGTTCTAGATGAACTGCTTGCTCCTTGGTTGATGTAGTCAGCCTCCACCGGAACAATCGCCATGCTTGGCTCAGTCAGAATGGCAGCAACCTTTGTGGTCCCCAGCTTCTCAATTTCCTCTCGGAGTTTCTTCATCTCCGTGACCACATCGAATTCTGTCTTGGCCTCAACAGCTTTGACAGGAATTTGTCTCTCAGTTGGCCACTGATGGCTGTTCAGTGCCATGTCTGCTAGAAGCCTCATACTTTCTGCTCCACCTTTCTTCATCAAGATCCCGCCAGCAGATGCATCCACCAATTCCTTCATGTGAGGATTCGGGCCTCCATAGAAGTGGCAGACCTGCATCTCAAGATCAATCCCATGTCGATGGCAGAGTCGCAGGACGATATCTCCCTCAATACTTGTCCTCTCGAGGCCCACAAGTAGTCAAATTGAAGCTCTTGACGAGAGCTATCTGATGGTGAAGTCTGTTCGTCGGAAAGTCGCCGGTGGTGGCCGGAAATTTGCTAGGAATTGTGTCTGACGGGTTTGGGTGGAGAAAGGTTTATTTCACACTTTCTCTCTCTAACTTATAATATAAGGTGGGGTGGTTTATGGTATAATACATATAATATATCTGTAATATTACATATTCTTATAATATAATAAATAATATACATTATTATATCTATATGTTATGATATAATATTACTCATAAAACCCAATATCTCCACATCTATACATGTATATATGTGTGTGTGTATATATATATATATATATATACATATCAATTCCCAACACAATAACTCCAATACAATATTATCTCCATAATATCCTCCAAATCTCTCAAAATATGAATATATTTCTCAATTTAAATCCCCAAAATTCAAATAAATCACTCCCAATTATTTTTCAATTGAGATATATTCATTGTTACATCCGAACTATTTAGACAAGATCGAAATTAAACACGGGGTATTACAATAACACCCTCTAATATATACTCATGGTCAATTTATTCAAGAAAACAAGCTAAAATGCATAAAAGAAAAGAAAAACAATGCGATAAGTGAGTAGAAAAACGAGCTTATCAAGCTCATAGATGACAATGATGTCAAAATTGACTTGATACTCAACATGTTACCGAAGTCATTTGATGACTTCAGAATTTCTGTTGAGAAAAACAAGAGTGAGTATACTGTTCACAGTCTGCTCAACGATCTTGTATCAACAGAAGCTTCTTCAGTCTTTTCTGTGAGTCACTCTCATTTGCTTCCGAGTTGAAAGAGTGATGTCAAAGAAAAGAGGAATGCAGGAAGCAGTGGGAGTAGTCTTACCTTATCAGTTCATTCCAGATCTCTTGTTAAAAGTTCTTCTAAATCGCGTCGTGATGACATGAAGAAGAAGAATAGTAAAGAAGAGAACAAAGGAAAGAAAGATAACAAGAAGGACAAATGTTTCAAGTGTGGCAAGAAGGGTCACTGGAAAGTAAATTGTCCAAGTTTGATAACTAAGGGACAAGGTACGTCATCTTTTGCATTGCTTGTTGAAACATGTTTAGTATCTATTTTCTACCCTTTAGTGGGTAGTGGTAACTGAGGTCACTAATCGTGTTTGCTACACTTTGCTGGGAATCAAGCTTAAGGCTTGAAGATGGCGGGATTACCATCTCCAAGATTGATGCTGGAAGTTGCTACTTCAGCTGATGGAGATTTTACTTTGAGTTTATGTTAAAACTCTGTTTTAATTCAAGATCTTTTGAAGAGATATTGGCTTTGTTTTGATAAACAATTTTCATCTATGGATTATCAGTTATTCAGATAGAGTTTTTTCTATCATGATGAATAATAGTGTTTTCTATTATGGATGGTTGTCTCTTCATTACTTTATTACATAAACTATCAGTGTTCTAAGGTATAATTTAAAGAATAGCTATAGAGATATGTTACATCAATCTAAGTAGTTTTAAGTAACTCATGGAATTATGAATTCAATACAGATATTCCTAAGAATGGTACTTATTACAACCGCTTAGAGGTATAAGATGGTAACCAAGCCTTTTAATAGGCGATTGTATCTCTATAGATTATTTCGTATTTGCTCTGGTTTGCTGGTTTGAGTCTATCTCCGCAGTTGCCTTAATAGGCATTGATACTGTAATCGTTTAAGATTTGGATGTGTTTATCTAGTTCGCTACAAGTCTTAGTCTCTTGCTTTAATCAAGAGCGTTCAAGACTAAGGTAGTGAATAAGTTAAACAAGACCGTAAAAACATTATGGTTCATTCATAATGGTGCATCTTAAGTGATAGGTTTTACAGTATCTGGCAGAGCAAAGGGATTGCAACCCAGTTAACTACACCTATTATTCCTCGATTGGGATAGTGTAGGTAAAAATGAAATAAGATTCTTTAAAAGTTTATAAATTATGCCAGTTTTGCCAAATTTTTGTTTTGGGAACAGCGCCAAAAGCAGTTATATGTTTGCTTAATCTAGTGCCTTCTAAATCAGTTCCAAATACCCTAGCAGACATTGACTCTGTCAAAAGGGCAATGACGGGTAATTCGGCTGTTAAGCTGTATAGGAAACTGATTGGTTGGAAGAAAGGTTTAAGCTGGTACTACTTTGTGGGTTATTACAGGTAAATGAAAAAGATGGTTGCTTTGTGAATCCTAGATACAAGCAAGTTGTATAGGATGAAACCATGAATCCAAATGTGAGATTGTTCTCTAACGTTTTAGAGAAGACAATTCAAATCCATCAGGAAATACCCCGTGGCATATTGAGCATACCTTGAATGATATGGTACCAATTGCACGGTCACCTGTGTAAGGTGATAAACCACAAATTAATGCACCATTAACTGACAACATAAAAGGAGCATCGTTGCAGTGGGAGTTTGCCTTAACAGGCTTAATGGTACCAGTTCGTGGAAACAGTCTCTGGACTTTTTCCCAGCTTAACGAACAACATCGTACTTATCCCTTAAAGCGCAATGAAGCTGTTAAGACAAAAGATGCAGTTTAATGACGTCAAGTCATGGATTCAGAAATGAATCAGTAAAGGTTATGGTTGTGTATCAGGATCAGTGATTGCCAAATAGCTTACCAGCTATAAGTAACTGATTGATATACAAGGAAAGAAATGCTCGAATGGTAACCTAGTATGTTTTCGAAGGTCTAGGTTTTCGAAGGTCTAGGTTAGTGAGTAACAAGACCTTCTCACTGGTTGCAATCATTAAACCCATTCGAATTTTCTTAACCATAACAACACATATGAATCTAAATATCTGGAAGATAGATGACGTCATCCGTATTTTATAAACGGGTACCTTGATAAAGGGTGATGACATCTGTGTGCGACAACCAGATAAGTTATGTGCAACATCATGTCTCGAAGCCAAGGTAGTTCAAGTATGAACTTAAAGGTGCTTCAAGGTCATGTAACAAATATTTCGATATTGTATATCGAGAATGATAGTTTCATGTACCAGTTATGTGTCAGCGGAAGCCTGGTTTTCCTTGCACATTATGTAGATGGTATTTTCACATTCGGAAATGGTGTGGAGATATTGTCAGGCATAAAAGATGGTTATCCGAATAGTTTCAGAAGTAGGACATATGAGATCTTGGAACATCTTTGAATTAAAGTCTTGTGTGGTCACAAGAAAAGGATGTTCATGTATCTCAAGTCGCTTAAATTGATTCTGTGGTGTGTCGTTCATAGCAAGAAAGATTGTTGTCTTTCTATATTGTAAATGAACAAAGGTAGATATCTGTAATGCTATAAGCATGTTAAACAAATATCAGTTCAACTCTGGATAGGCACATTGGTTAGTGAATGAGCCTTGTGAGTTGAATGACATCGGATATCCAGGAGGATCATAAGAAAGGAAATCAACTCTAACTATGTGTTGGCCTTGGAGGAGGAGTTATAGGAATCTAACACAGAAGTGTGTTACAGATTCCGGTATGAAGGCTAAGTTTTTTGTCAACTTCATTAGCTTTGCAAGAAGCAGTATAACTCCGGTGTTATCCTCTAGAGGTGTGTGTTCTGAGTTTGCCTAATCAAATCACAAGGAATTGTGATTGTGTTGGTGCAATGGCAAACTCAAGGGAACCCAAGACTCACAAGGTGGTGAAACACATAGGATGTGTAGTATCACATCATACGAGAAATCGTGACAAGAGGTGACACGAATGCAGTGGGAGTGATTAACAGTATAGACACACTTAATACTTTGATAAAGCAATGGTATTATGCTTTAAGTATAAGTGGGAGATTGTTGGGATTATATACTGAAAGCATATATGATTAAGTGTTTTGTACACTGGTCTTCATATATGTGTTGCCACAACAATGCTCGCTGTCTAATAGAACAAACATACAACGAACCATAATATCCTATTATCTCGCCTATAGGGATGACCATATGGTGTGTAGGAGATCACAGAGGATCATATGAGTCGTTTGACCTAGCGAGATATAAACAGTATCACAGCTGAGACGGTCCCTGGATAGGCTGTCGGTCTAAGCTGCGGCACATTGGTTCATAAGTGGGCTTATCCTAGCTACTTGATGTGTCGGTACATGGTTATGTATTGATGGGATCAATAGTGGGATGTGCCATTCTCATTGACATATGAATGAGCCAGATCCCTAACATACTTCCTATGATCTTAAACCTAACTGAAGGATAAGGGGCACACACAGATTGACCACACTTTGATTTACCATGGTGGCGAGTCTTACATGTACTCTTATACCCGTATTTTGGGTGTTGGCAATTTGTGTGTGGCTTGCTTAGTTTGGACGTCTAGGTAAGCATATCCGTTTCAGGATGGTGACATTCCCTAAGGAGCTCACAAGGTTCATTATGCTAAACCCTGCAGGTTAAATTATTTAATTCAGGCATAAGTGAAAAGGAGTGAGTGGTATTACTCAGGAAATAAGAGATTAATTAATTATGGCTGATTGTCATAAGCCAAATTAATTGATGAATGTCTAAAACCTTAAATATGTGGATCATGTTAGTTTGGTGCAACCCGTTCCTAATAACGTGGTAATAAAGGGACGAGTCAGCATTGTTACCGTGTTGAAGGTTAAAATAATGATTTATTAATTAATTATGTTTTGGGTTGAACAAGGAAGAATTAATTAATAAGAAGGCCCACTTTATTATTTACATCTGGTCCCTGGTCTGGCCCATGAACTGCTCAAGCCCATTAGGGTTAGGGTTTCTCAAAACCCTAACACTATATATAGGCCTTCTCTCTATCAGATCAAGTCAGACTTTTCAGTATAATCAGAATAGACGGAGAGAACGGCGGTGGCTGATCTGTGGGAGGAATTGATCGATTCCTCCAGATCTCGGATCCAATTTGGTAGATAATCCTCACCAGATTTCCAAGGAGCAAGGGAACAAATCAGAAGATCAGATCTGTAGGAACAACTATCCATCGCCGGCTGATAAACACTCACTTTGTGCATTTTATTGATATATTTATGTTTGGG